>JAQFZE010000042.1:0-52499 GCA_034695245.1 Dicyrtomina saundersi
TTTTGAAAAGGTGCAAAATGTTCTAATTCCATGTTTTTGAAAAGGTGCAAAATGTTCTAATTCTGTGTTTTTGAAAATTGCAAAATGTTCTATTTACATATTTTTGAAAAGGTGCAAAATGATCTAATTCCATTTTTTTGAAAAGGCGCAAAATTTTCTAATTCCATGTTTTTGAAAACGTGCAAAATGTTGTATATACATATTTTTGACAAATGCAAAATGTTCTATTTAAATGCTCTCAAGACATATTTGAATATTTTTGTAGATAGTGGATATTGTTTTTAGTTAAAAATGGATATGGGTCATTTTGGTTCTTCACCGACGATATACGAAAAATGAAAACGAAAACGAAAACGATAACCGTAATGGTTGGCGGTAAAATTGCTGAATTTGAATTTTTATAGGGAGAAGAAGAATTACACTGCACAGAGAATGAGAGAGACTGTTAATATGCTAATAGCTTTAGTGTCTTCGTCGTTGTCTTGCAGTTTATATGCAGGTCAGAGTATACAAACTGCATACAGATATAGGGACTGTTAAATATATGCCAAATCCTTTTAAACTCCTTTTAAAAAATATGGGCCACATTCGTTTTCGTAAGCGCATTATAACCTTCTTTTTTAAAAAAATAATTGCAAAATTTCGTTATTGCAAAATTGCATTATCGTAAAATTGCATTTTAGTCCAACATTGAATTATTTTAAAATTTCATTACTGCAAAATCGCATTATTGCAAAATTGAACTAATAAAAAATATATTTTTAGCAAAATTGCTAAACTTAAAAGGTAAAAATATTTTTCAGTGATTTACTCATAATTTCTATTTTTTTTATTTTTCTGTATTCTATGTACAACACTTTACATATTTTTAAAAGTTTTAAAATTGCAAAATGTTTCTGCTAAATATTTAAAAACAAAAAATAGCCTAAACAAAAGCCTGTATAAAAGGGAAAGCCACATAAAAGAAATTCATTTTGTACTTCCTTATTGTTACACTGGACACATTTTGGACTACGTGACACTCGAGCGCCATGCCATATAGAACAAAATAAACTTTTATTTTTGACTACCCATTTAGACAAACGTGAGTGTGTAAACGAATAGATAGGGGAGTTGTGCATTTTAAAATTTTAAATCTTTTCCTTAAGTTGTAAAGTATTCAATGGCTCAAAAATGGCTCAAATGGTCCCTTTTCCCATTCAAATATCACGTAGCATTTTTGCTGTCTCGAGTTCAGGCTTTACTTGAGATTGAGACAGCGTCGTTGTTTCTAAATGTGCATAAAATAAAAGTAAAATCTGGGGGAAATTACAGAGTTTTATTGGAATGAAATCCCTTTGGCTCACTTCCATTCCTCGTTCTCGTTCTCTCGTGAATCTGGTGAATTTTGTCGTTGTGATCCCGGTACCGGTTCCGGGACCGGGACCGGTCCAAGTCCAACCAATAGCTTCGCTCAAACGTAACATATAACATGACTACATCACATCCACACAGAGCCATTTGTACACTTAAGAATCCTCCTACGTACGTCCTACGTACCGTACACGATGATACTTTAAGAAAACTACACATAGGGCTCAAAAAAGTTTTATTTTCTGCCTCGTTTTTACATTAAGAATTGAGAGAAGACATTGGACATGAAATTCCAAATTGCAATTCCGCATATGTACATGCACATGCTATGAAGACACAGAGCACCGTTTACATTTTGAATTCCATTTATCTGTATATTTACATTACAAGTCCAGCCAATTCCAAAAATCCCAATTCCAATTCCAATACAATGACAATAATGACAATGTTCACCGCAGTTTAACAAGGAAATTGAGCCAGATTCACATTTCAAATCGAAGCTATAATATCCACTTAATCCCCGCGCAGTCCTCTTGAGTTGAGTAATAAGACAAATTGCATTTCCAAATACTTACAAATTCAATGGTCCTCCATTTCCACGATATATATGTACGTACATGCCATTCTCGTACGTTATTGGACATACTCAATGGAAAATGGAACTCATACAACAGTTTTTGTACTACATGACAAAACATAATATGATACATTGCACACATTGGAAACTTTAGTCAACTCTGACTCTGATATCATCACGACGGTATTTAATGTTTGGCTATGAAGTTGTTGCTGTTGTTGTTGTAGTAGTTTTACTTGTCGATTTTGATGTCAACGCACTGAGAGCAGTGCAAATATTTGAAGTTTATTCCTTTAACTTTTATAAGTTCCAAGAAGACACAAGATATATGTACACAATTGTTCAAACAAATGTGGGGGAGGAATGGATGGGGATTGAGTGAAAAACAAATGAAAAAATGGTCTAGTGGAACACTGAAACTATTTACGTAGCTATGAAAACCACTAAACCATTATAGACTATAGAACCACTGACCACCTGCCTCAGTATTTTGATTTTTTTTTTCGAAATTATTTTATTTAAAAATTGGGAAATTTGGGTGGCGTCATTTGTGCTCAGCCCTTTATGGACAACAGCGTACATCTATCATTGTGATACAAGTACATACCAAATAAATACGACGGTGGCTCGCTCCCATTTGACCCACTGATAATACAAAATAAAAAAGTGATAGTTTTTGTTGTGTCTTTTTGTTGCGTAGGTTTGTTTTGTGGTGTGTACTGTACAAGGTCCACAAGGACGTCATTACAACCTATAATAGGGGCCACATATGTGCGTGAATAGTTTTTTATGATTAGTAGATTCCTATGGCTCTGGTTCTGCCTATTTCCTTGACATTATTGGAGAAAGCAGTATAGGCAATATCAGTATAGGGTATAAGTACTATGGGCTCATGGACCATGGGAATGGGAAATGGAAAAGTCCACCAATTTCGATTTCAACCAGAAACATCTATTAAATTCCTACACTACAAAACCCATTATCGAAATCCTGGACTCGCCTCTCAGTCTCTCACTGCACTGGTTCCGTGTTGGTTTTCAGCACCCACGCCAATTGCCCAATACTACTCACCATATGTGATGTAACATCAATATGTCGTGTACACTGGAATTTAGCCAAAAGCCAAGTCAAATCCTATGATTTAAAAATCTATACTTTTCGAAAAAAAAAAGCATGAATTGAATTATTCGGCTTTGGTTTTTTATTGACCCCGTATGTAAAATTGTAAAAGTTTCAAATATAATGTATTTTAATGCTATTTACCATTGGTGAAAGTCAAGTTAGAAAATGAGCCTTTTGTTGAATTTAAATAAATTTTCTATATGTCTAAATGCGCTGAGTTAAGTAATTGCTTCTGCAATCGACGTAATTTCTGTTTTGTTTTAAAGGCTTTGACTGTATTTTTCATTCTGGTAAAAAATTCATAATGCATTCAAAAGTACATGACATTCACTTGAGCTCGTGTATTTATCCTTAAAAAAGTCTGAATTTACAAATAAAAGAATATTTTAATACGTAGCGTATGCACACGGAACGATAGAGGTAGACTATGTACTACTCATATGGCCTTAAACCCGTTTGAAGATCAACACATTCAAGTATCGATTTCTCCATGTAATTCTGTTGGAAACTAGGAAGGTTTATATTTAATGTGAGAGTAAATGTGAGAGTTAGGTGAATCCGAATTGAACAATTTTCTTTTTAAATTATATCAGTAAAACATACAAGACTCTCCTGTCTATAGATATAGGTATTCATAGTGAGTATATAGAGTAAAAAATAAGAATGTAATGTAAAGAATATATAGAGAATTTCACCCACTCCGAAAAGTCTATGCGGATGAAAATGAGGATACGTATCATATCAGAAGGAGGAAAAAAATAGAAAGTAGCTTTTACTTTGGTGAAAGCATCGGTAGCGTTTTACAGACACACGCCAGAAAGCAGCCAGCTTTCTCTTTACGTCTATTTATCTTCAGCTCAGCTCACTCTCGTACTATGGTTAAGCTCCTGAGTCTATTTTAAGTTTGTAGTGGGCTTCGTGATGCTGGATTATATAAAGTTTATGTTTGTTGTTTTAAAAATTATAACTCTTTTGTAATTCCGTACTGTAATAATTTTGATTTGTTTTGTTTTATTATTTTTGTGACATTAGTTCTAAGCTATTTCAAAGCTTGGCCATATTGTGCATTCGAATTTGCATATGCAAAATTATTTTAAAATTAGCTATATTTAAAACTAACTTTGTTATTCCGTATCGTGTATGGCGTTTTTGTAAATGCCGTAGTTGTTTTTAAATTATTTCATATTAACTATACTTTGGAAAGGTCGTAATTTTTGAATTATCGTATTTTTAAAATGTCGTAATTTTTGAATTATCGTATTTTTAAAATGTCGTAATTTTTGAATTATCGTATTTTTAAAATGTCGTAAGTTTTAAATTATCGTATTTTTAAAATGTCGTAAGTTTGAAATTATCGTATTTTTAAAATGTAATTTTTAAATTATCGTATTTATAAAATGTCGTAATTTTTGAATTATTGCATTTGAAAACATATTATGACAATAATCGCAATACAGTTAAAGTTTTTAAAAAAATGAACTGTTTTGCATACATGCCTAAAAATAGTCTCTACACTGAGTTAGATAAAAATACATGGTAGAAAGCACAAAATGAGTGAAAGCCCAAAAAAAACCCGACTGCCATTCCCTCTCCCCATTTCATTGCAATATGAATACTTGGAATGGCACTGCTCCTTCTACTGGGTGCTGAAACTTGTACTCAAGAGTACTGAAGGATAGTTGAACAGGAGAAAGTGGTGAAAGTATAGCTATGAAATAATATAAAAATGTAGGAATGTAAGAAAGGAGGGGGGAAAAAGGAGAAAAAAACGAGCCTCAAGTATGTATAGAGAAGATCCTTCCTTTTTTTCCCCTCTTATATTTTTTTGCCAATGTTGATGTGAATCCAACTCGAACAACTCTACTCAACTCAGCTTCTAGACCAATTTGCTCTGGATTATTGCACACCATGAAGGTAATTCCAGCAACTTATGAAATTCTTCTTCGTCTTTCTCTCTCTCTCACTCACCATCAGTCTCGTCTATAAGGGCTGCTACTGGTGGAGTATGTATATATGTATTCTCTGGTCTAGTCTGAGAGTCTGGTGACTGGTTTCTGGTTTTGGTCTCACGATGAAATCAACCCTAACTCAACTCAATCCGAATTCACGTGGAAACTACATTCTCAATAGAGTTATACGTTCAAGATAGCTTTCACAATTTTCAAACCTCACCCAAAAAATATGATGTGATGTAAGAGAGAGACGGAGAAAGTGAAAGCAGAATGTAGAAAGTACATTACTCTCCCGTGTTAACCTTCCTACTTCTATACATATAGCTACGCCTACACACCAACCTATCATATACCTCTAAAAGTCATGTATTCTTTATGACTTGATGATAATGATGAGTAAGGCAAGGGGAAAGTCTTGTGCTCTGGCTGATGAATTTCTATTTTCACTTTGTCTATTCCTTATAACAAAAGTATATGTAGTGAAAATGAAACGTTTTTCATGTTAACCACTGCCAACCCAGCTACAGCTCTAGTGCTGCCCTAATTTAGCAATTCTACGAACAGCAGAAGAAAGCATATTTTTGTGGATCAAAACTATCTATCTGGAAGTCAGTACACATGAGGCGAACCTGTTTTGTCCTAGAAGTTGCAATTAGGCTGCTACTAAATGTATTTAAATTAGTTTAGATTAAAAAAGTGAAAGTAAGTGAAAGCAAGAGAAAGTAAAAAAATATGTTTACTAATTTTTACAAAATTTTTGACGCGTATGCTACAGTGAAAGTGTTCATTGCATAAAAGTGAAAGTGACTTTCTCTTTTTGATTTGGACAGCTTCAACTACAGTTAAAGCACATTTACAACAGTATTGTACTTTCTTCCTAATATGTCTGGATGGTCTACTTTTAGAGATACAATTTTTAGAGATGGATAACTATTTTTGGCTTCCGTTGATTGCTTTGAATTGCGTGGGGGGACAGTACTGCTGTAGTTTCTTTTCAGTGATCGTGATCACCACTGTCATATTACTGTGTAAGCTATACCGATCTGACCCGAGTTCTAATTCTGAACGCTATAGAAACCTAGAGAATTTATTGATATACAATCTAATGTAAGTGAGACTGCTCGGAGTCTTGATTTGATAGCTTGTGGTGCTATGGTCACGGTGGTAGTGCTACTTGTACAAAAATCATACGATACCACAGTGGGCTATGTAATTGTGGCTGACGTTGACATTGCCACAGGAAAATCCAAGCAAATACTATAGGAAACGATATCACTATTTATATTGACACAAGGACTTTATTTCATTTTTATTTATTTGAGGAGAAAGCAGAGCGTTGAGACTGTGGCTTTTCCTATTACTGTGATGACTGAGCTAGTTCGGTATCGGTATTCGTATCTGTACTCGAGCATTTATTAAGATTAAGATGAAAAACGGATAGAGGATGCTTCCATTTCTATTGTTGTTAGATAAATTTGATTCGTTCTTCTCCTTGGAAACGAACGTTTCTTTACTCTTTGCTCACTCTCTCCTCGCTTTTCATATAACAGATACTGCTCTCAATTTGTATTGAATTTTGTATTTTAGTTTTTTTTTATATTGGCGGCATACATTTGAATTACTGGACTGGAAATATCCGTTGCCGTCCTTAGCTCTTATTTCTATTTACTTTCTCGGGGGTTTGTAGACTAGCATACATTGAAGAAAAAAAAGCCACAAGTTTAGATTAAAAAGATTCAAAAAGACTTAAAAATGTGAGAAAAAAACGTTGAAAAAAATTCACAACATTTAACTGTGCCAATAGGCATTTTGCGGGTTTTTCAAAATGATCCATGGTTTAAAAAGAAGCACACAACGTCGTGTCAACTCCTTGGAAAAAATAAAAGTTTCTATTGTACAAAAATGCGTATTAAAGTTGCAGGCTTTTCTTCATTCTTCAATGTTGGATGGAGTAAATATGAATTTTAGAAATGAGTGAAAGTAAAACAGTTGAAAAGAACAATAGAAAATTACACTCACAGATCTCTCGCCAAGATTCCGTACTTTACACCGGAGAAAGGCAGTGTCACCAAGGGGTACAGTAACATTGACGCTCGTATTATTCTCAAAGGGATTCTCAGCCAGTCTTTGCAACTCTTCAAAGCTCGAGTACTGCTGTTGACTTGCTGATTGATGATCAAACCAAATCTGCCGACCGTCCACATGGCCCAACATTCCTGAAAACAAACAAAAAGAACACAGGTTCCTTGTCAAAAAAACGTACACATTTATTACTTTCTTCACAACTTTCACCATGTATATACATTTTATAAGCATATACAAACTCCCCATGCTGCCCATATCCAAATGGGCAAGCACATTTTTTTACACACATTTTAACATTAATGCTACCATTATGTACATATTAATCAGGAAGGAAGTGAATGGCCTACATAATATGTTGTATATGCATGTATATATGTATGTACATTATGAACGCAAAAATTCAATTGAAATATTAATTAGTATTTTGTACAATTTAAATCGAATTTAAGGTCTCAGTACTTCCTTTACGTAACTCTAGTCAATGCAGTTTCCTTTATTTCTTTTTTAAAAAAGAAAGAAAAGAACGTTGAAACAAAGCCAAAGGCAAGTAGCATTCCTATCAATACAAAATGGCCAAGCCGGGCAACAATAAAGCTAAAAATAAACTTAAATATTCAAAAGATGAGCATCTCTACAGTTTACAGTGGAAAAAGGAATTTCTAGCACATTTCTGCAATTTACTGAATGCAATGAATGCTACACACATATGAACATGAAAAATACCAAAAAAGCAAATACTGAGAGAATAAGCAATGCTTTCCATTGCCCATATGATCGTGATTGGTACGAGTCTTAGGAAGGGGGCCGTGAGTTGTAGAGTCTACAGGAGAAAGTAGAAATGTAGAATGTGTAGAATCGACAACGGCATCGACATTCGATTGCCGTTGGGCTTTGAGTCTTTGAAGGGGGAAAAGATAGACAGGGCGACTGACTAGTAGTGAGTTAGCTCGGGCGAACATGTTGTGCATCTTAATGCGTCTTTCCTCTCTTAGTTTTTTCCACTGGCTTTCTTTCACTTTCACTCCTATTCTCTATATGAGGAAGGACTTGACTTTCTTATATATTTTTTTCTCTTGGTTTTGAGTCTTGAGTTCTTAGTTCTTTTAGTAGTCGGGGTGGTCTCCTCTTCTGGGTTTGGGAATAAAAACAAAGAACATCTTGTTTCCGCTCTCCGTTTACTCTGTTTTGTCTTCTTTCCCTGTCTTTCCTTCCAGTGGATCCCGGAGTCCTTTCACTGTTTGGATTTATTGGTTTCCTCTATTGAGCGCTTTATCATTTCACTCAATGTCTCTCTCCGTCTCTACTCAATACTTTCTCTAAGTTTCCGTTCCTCACTAACCGCCTCTTCCTTTTCCTTTCTTCAGGATTCTAGAATTCTAGATTTCTAGATTTTCACAAGTCTAGAAGTCTAGAAATCGTCCTGGAGCTGGAGCTGGTACTGGTACTAGTACTGGAGAGATATAGAATTTGTGAGATGTTAAATATCTGTATGTACGTACTAGTAAATACACACATGTATGCTTGACTGGACTTTCTCTTTTATCAGTACTTGTACATGCATTTTCCCTGTTTTCTCTTTTTTTTCAATGTTATTTTGGTTTTGGCTCCGTGGATAGTTTTTCACGTTTGATTTTATACTTGATTTTCCATTTCCAATTTGATGTGAATGTGAATTTCGATACGGATTTTTTGGCATGCTCTGCATTGCATGCTTTCTTCTACTTTCTATTTCCTGTCCTTTATTTCGTTGTACAGTTCTTGGCTGCTTTGCTTTGTTTCTGTATTCTGTGAGCTTTTCCTCCTATTTTTTGTTTGTTTGTGTTGGTTTTTGTTACTATCTTTTTGTATGCTTCTGAAGTCAGTAGGACTTGAGACTTTACCATAGAATATTTTTATTTCGTGGTTGTAGTTTGAACTGTGTGTATTTGCGCATGGAATAGACTTAAAAAAACAAAATACTAAAAGACAAAGTACGAAATTGAAATTCACGGTTGAGGATGACGGGATTCATAAAATTGGAAAATGTAACTAGGTGAGCAAGATAAGCGATTAGGAAATAGAAATTTGCATAATCAAATTTAAATTGAATTTATGTTTTACGTGGATTGACATGTACATACAAATTATTACAAATAAATCTTTTCTGTATTTTTTTTTATGTATAGATAAATATTAGTAGCAAATATTATTTAGGCTGATTTGAAAAATTAAAATTTGGGAAAATCAAAAAATAAACCAATAATTTTTTAAATAAATAAGCAATTTGGAAGAAAGCTAAGGTTTCAAAAAAGCTAATTGTTTCTGCACATTTCGTCATCCAGAATTAATTTCTAAGTAAGAAAATGTTTAGTGTTCAATTAAAAACTTTTGTACGTAATTCGGCATCGGTATTGGCCCCGGACTCTGTCCCAGTACACGGCCCGTTAAGCATGTCAAAAACTGATTAGATTATTATTTAGTGGTTAACGCGTGAATTAATTTAGTCTAGATTTTATAATTTATCGCTTCATTCAGCGCTTGTCCTTGTTGCTTCCACTCTAGCTGCTTTCTCTTTATGTACAAGAGATTTGAAAAATTTCTCTCGCGTCATAAATAACTTTCTAAGAAAACGAGTAGAAAGTATGTACCGATTGAAAAAGAATAGCGTGGGCACACAGCGTGAGAGTTTATCAATTTAAAAAGAAGAAAAAAAAGTCTGTCAAACAATTAGGCTGTGGGAGAAAGGCCATGACGGAGAAAAAGACGGGAGAAAGTAGAAAGTAGAAAATTTGTGATTTTAGCTTAATAAACGGAAACTAAGTTTTACATCATTGGGGACATTCTATTATGTATCTTAGGCATGCTACAAGGTGAATGGTTCGGTTTAGTTCTGGTCTGCAGCCTCGTCTGATGAACATGTAATATACATATACGCATATGTAGTTTCGGTTTTGGTTACATAATTGATTTGCACCCAGCCTTAAATAATTTTCTTGGGAGAAAGGAAGGACGAGAGGAAAGACAAAGAGTTTTTGTGAGACAATAGAAAATGAGGTTGTCATAAATAAAGGAGGCGACGGTCTGGGCATAAACTTGGCCACACATAAAACGTGTGTGTGTCTGTGTGTGGGTATGAGTGTACGTTTAGTCATTCTCATTCTCGTCGTCCTTGTCATATAGCTTCCCATAAAATCAAACCAAACGCACCGTTTTGGCCTTTTATAGGTCCATGCTTATTATGTAACTTGAGCTCCTTTCCATATACTAATTCTACAGCACACCATACCATTATCTGCCATTACCATTATGTATATTACACGAGGAGGATATGTGGAGGGCAGGGACATTGAGAAGCAAAAGTGAAAGCAAAAGTGAAAGCAAAGTGAAAGCGAACTTTCACTTTTATCCCCTCACGCATAATTTTCTAAGAATTCCAGTTTTGGTATTTTCGTACTTTGGCGGAGCGGGTAGGAGTTCAATAGTCTTGTCATGCTATTCAATATTACTATATTATACAGCTATGAGTTGCAAAGCTATGGAATGATATGTAGACTGATCTTATATATGTGGATGGATGCAGGAGATCCAAAACTTTTACATACTACGACATTGGGAATTTGTTGGTGGTGGTTATGATGGTGGTGGGGAAAAGACGTAGAAGAGAATATGTATGAGACGGCTATGATGTACGTCCACACTTATTATTTTCAGAGATCATTTATGTCTTTCCCGCCCTTCCTAAGTCTTGGTCTGGGTCTGGGTCTCGTCTAGTCTGGTTACTGGTTTTGCTTAGTGTGGCTTAAGCTTTCGTTATGTTGGTATTCAATAAAGTAAAACAGACTACAGCTATATCACCGTCACAGTCATGATCACGATCACGACCACACATTCTATGGCTGGCGACGGTGTCGGTGACGATAACGGTAACGGTTCAGCACTCGTGTTGTCAACATTGTTTATTTACGATTTTAAACGATTTTTTTTATTTCTTTCCTGCAAAAAAATGTCAATTTGAATTTTTTACGTAAAAATACTATTCTAAAAATATAATTTTATATTCAAAAATTCAAAATTTTGAAATACCACTGGAAAGTTGAAATTACATAGTTCAAATATAAAGAAAAAAATTCAAATGTTCGTTTTTTTTGCCAACTTAAATGCAGTCGTCACTGTTAGCTATATTATCTAACAGAAAATTGCTTATATTCTGCCAGCAATAAGAAGCCTCTTGCATTGCATGTCAAATTAATACTGTACTTTTTCAAGTTTGTGTGATTCTTGTAATGTTTTTGACAGTTAAAGTCAAGTCGTAGATTTGGAAAAGCCAATATTAGATTGTGTGCATTTTGTGAGGGGCTGAGAGAGGGAAAAATCAAATAGTGCCAAGTAGGGGGTAAAGTTCTTTGGGACATAAACAAAGCTAATGGGGATTCAATCCTAAATCTAACACTACACATGCATAGGCCACTACCAGACCAAACACCATAACCAAGAACAACTTTGAGTAGAAATGGGAAATGGAGCCAAGCCAAAGCCGAAACTAAAACTAATGCCAACAAAGCTTCTACTTGTAACTTGGACTGAAAAAAAAAGAGAGGAGAAAATAATCCAAAAAAGAATCAGAAAAATGTAATTTAGATGGAAAAGAAGCAGGGGAACGCAATCTTTAATCACGCACTTGACCAAGACACAGAAACTACAACCACAAGTTTGGTTTAACATTACGAGCAATATCGTCTTCTTAACATACTAACGTCACGTGTGTACCTAATTTAATTTTTTATTTAAGGTAGAATTATAAGTGTTAGCTTAGGATTAGCTTTAATATATTGGCATTAAAGGCTCTGTTGATTTAAATGACTTTAATATAGTCAGACAGCATGACCCTTACTCAATTTAACACTAGCCCATCAAACACTTTAAAAATTCACATTCAAATTCTTATATTTTCTATCTTCATGTTTTGATTTATTGATTTTACATAACATTCTAAAAATAACCCTCCGAAATAAAAACTACTCTAAAACAAAAGTTACTGTTCTGAGTTCTGCACGCAACAAAAAAAAGAATCGAATTCGAGGTCGTCAATCGTACTGCTGCTGTTGCTGCTGACTGTAGACAGAGATAAAATCAGATGAAATCTGAGCTGTGCATAGTTCACGTCAAAACGTCAACTCATGAGGGAAATGACCATTTCAAAGAATCACATCTAAATCTTTAACTTGATCATATGGAAACTTTTTTTGTGGTCGTCCACGTTGTAGTAATCGTAATGGTAATAGTAATTGCTTAAATCGTAATATTTGTGAAAGCGTGAAAGAAAGTACACATGTAGATAGTAAAAGTAAAATCATAACCGCGAAGGAAAATACACAAAATAGAAAAGGCTAATCATTTCAGCTTTTAGTACAATGTTTCTGATTACAAAATAGTATTACATAATAATAATACGTATTAATCTCTGCACTGCATTGTTTCAGCACAATTTAAAAATGTAATATAAACTCATAGTTTTGCACAGTGCACCGTCAGCACTACATTTTTTGTTTGGTTTGTTGATTTTTATCACAAAATTTAAGGTTCCATACAAAACAAAATTGCGAAGCAAAGTGAAAGTAAACTTTCACTTTTATCTCGAGCGCATAAATTTTAAAAAACTTCAAAAACTATTTTTTTTCACAATATGTCAATCACTCAAATTAGCTCTATTCTGAAAAGTCTGAGTGATTGGAAATTAAATATAACGCACAAGCAAAGTTTAAAAAATAGTATTTGCCCTGCAAATTGTAATTAAATGTAATTATTCGCTCTTGCATAAATTTCACCGAACAAGATACCAGAACCAGAACCAGTGCCATTATAATACTATATATTGTCAAATGTGCAAAAGATTCTGCTCAAATGAGCTATTCTTCTCCGAAGCCGAAGCCGTAGGCGTATAGTATGTAAATGCATTCAAGATTGCAGTTGGGCATATAAGTACATAGCAGTGGAAGTATAGCACTCCTAGTTTAATTTCCAAGTAACTTCAACTTCCATCTTCCAATTTTAACGTTTACTTAATCAGGGCGGGGAGAGTAAACAATGGGAACAAACAAGTCAAGATTTCTCTCCATCAAAATAAATAGGGAGTAGAAAATTAGTAGTTAATGGAAGAGTGTGATCATTGCTTAACTTTCTAATTAAAGAGTCTCCCTGGAGTGAAAGCGCATTGGATTTCCTAATATATTACCATTACGACTATACTGTGACCCTTTGCATTGCATTTACATTATATTATATAATACATCACAGACCCTATTCATTATCTATAACTATAAGTATATAAATAACAAATAAGTTGCAGTGAGTGCTACTTTCGCCACAAAAGCATTCATATACGAATAGTAATAAAGGCAGAAATTGTAATTTAAAATAAAGCAAAATAATGCAGTAGGTTTCAAGAGACTCTTGAGTCCAGACTGAAGGTAGAAGATAAACGGTGTACAATTAAAAAGAATAATAAATCTCTAAAGTTCTATTTTTAATCGTCGCATTATGTCCACTTGTGCTTCCTACATCTATGCATGCATTTAAGTTTCGTTTTAGTATTTGAATAATCATAAAATAATAGAATCTGCATATGTACTTCTTGGCAATATATAGGAAAATAAAGATTAATATTTCTTGTATAACTTTCACCACGCCTTTCACTAAAATTCCTTCAAAAAAAAACATGAGGCTCTTGCAGCGCTGACAAAACCATGGTTTTAATTTATGAGCGTTATGTAAACGTATCGTTTTTCTTTTGTTTTTGTAGGTTAATTAACTTTTGGACCAGAACGAAGATAAAGCTAAAGATATATACACAAAGTTGTTGTAATAATTTTAAAAATAATTAAATTCCAAATTCAAAATACTATCATAGCCCCGTTATTATTTCAGCCTTGGTTTATTTATTTTCATTTAAGCGATGAGGTTTTCAATGATAAGAGTAAATCGCGATATTCGTAATTACATAAACACAATACATATCTCCAAATTTCCAGAGAGAAAGCGAGAAAGGAAAAGGCATTGGCTCGGCCCGGACATCTAGAGCTAGAATTTGAATGGTGAGTTAGTGTTGGTAATAAAGTGTGAATTTCAGTGAAACTGTTTGAAGAATTGAGAGCCCAAGTTTACTAAGGGGGATAAAGCATAGTGCAGTGAACAGTGTCCAAATGCACAAGAAGAGGAGACAATATAAATTCTACACAATTCCTGCGTAGTATTATTTCTACTATCACACAAGTTGAAACTAAAGTTGGTTTTGGCCTTCAGAAAAGAGCATGGGACTATACTGGAGAAAGCACAAGTTATTTCTATATTTCCTTTTGACTTTCTCCTTTTGGTCGTCGTGAGAAAAGGCGGCTGAACAATAATGTTACTAAATAACAATACAATGCAATACTTTCTCCTCAGGAAATACAGTGGCAGAAACTCAATGTTGTTCTTATGTTCTCCCCTCGTCCCTTCTCATTTTCCTGTCTCTCTGTATAGAATCCGAAACCCTGTAATTTTCCCTATTTTCACCCAACACACAATATAATTTTCTCCTTCGTTCACCCCACGCTCACAGCTTCAGCCGCGCCACAATCTAGAAATTTTAAAGGCCACTATTATTATTTTATATGTTGCGCTTTTGTTATTGCTGCTCCTGCATTATGTAGTGCTTTGATATATGATTTGGTTGCGGGTTTTGTTGGATGGGGGACTGGAACTGGAATGACAAATTACATACAGAAATAATTATACGTCTTTCCTTAGTCTTCGTCTTAGATTACAAACAGGAACAGAACAAAAGATGAATGTCAGCACATTCAATTACATGTAGCGTACATATACTAATGCTCTTGTAAATTTAAGCTTCTTCATTTCTCTCTGCTTCCTCTCTGTGTGTGTCTCTCAATGATTTTCTAATGCTGATATATGTACTGCGGGATGCGCATAGCTGTAGTTGTACCCTATGAAGAACGCATGCCCATTAAAATTGCCCATAAAAAGCAGAAACGCATAAAATAAAAATCATGAGTTAATATAGTGAAAGACGTGCAAATTAAAATTCAGCATATTTTGTAAAACAAAAATAAAAACAACCTAAGCAACAAAAAATGAAAGCTCCATTATCTTATTTCAAAACTCAAGCAAAACCGTGAGACGATCATAGATAGTGGAGAAAGCACGCTATAAGAAGTGACATTTTTGACATAAAATTGCCTGATACTGTTCGCAAAAAAAAAATTAAATTCCTTGTTGACATGGTTTTGAAAGCGATGCTAGAGTTAGATTAAGCTTCATAGTAAAAAAAATGAATACAAAAGTGATACGAAAAAACATACCTACTTTCACTTTAGGAGAAAACTTAACTATGTACATATATCCTCATAAAAATTGATAGTATGACTTTCACTTTATTGAATACAGGAAAAATGTGGCTCTGGTTAAGCTTTATCTGTGTCCGTTTTTCTTTCAAAACTTTTTTTTTGTAGATTTCTTTCACTACTTTTACCGATACTATATGACTATCTGAAGGCAACGTATTATACCTATTAGGTGACCCTTTTCTACACCTATAGCTCGTCTATTCGGTCTCTGACGGCTGACTTTGAAACCCCCAAGTGAATATTGGTAGGACACAAAGACATACTTGAGGAAGATAAAGTTACTTTCTTCACTTTCATTGCCAGCGCTATAATGCACATAGTAGACCTTTTTGCTGTTCCCTTGGAGAGAGCCACGAACAACTAAGAAAGATAAACCAAAACCACTGAAATCCCACACGCTCCGTCCAAATCCCAATTTAGACGTTATATATGGGATATAATAATATGTACCTACTGTAAGTTTAGAGGGAGTGGGAGAAAGTACGGTTATGTGTATATATTTATACAGTATGTACATGGGAAGGACATAAAGTTTATTGTACCTTTTGACTTTGTATTTTATATTAATTCTGGGGAAAGTTAGATTGACACAATTTTTACTTCAGAGCAATTGCACAAAACTTGTTTAGTATGTTATGGCTAATTAAAAAGCAATATTTGAAGGAGAAAGTTAGTGCAGTTTTTAACGAGAATATTATAAAATGCTATTTTATGCATTAGATGCACGTTATATTTCAAGAAATTAAATGTATGACTTTCACCAAAATATTAATTATTTACAACCTTCAAACTTTTAATTTTCAAACATGTGATTTTTAGTTTCGTTCAGTATACCGTGTGAAAATTTATAATTGGCAAAGGTATTTAACCTTTATTTACTAGCACTGATTGCAGTGCAAAGTATTTGTTTCTTCGTATTGGGAGGTCTTTGACCCTAACAGTTTTCTACACATGCAATGCATTCAATTTATAGACCAGTGTTTGTATACATTCATTTCCGTTTCGTGCAAAAAAATCCCTAAAAGATGCTCTTACAAGTTTTTTCATTAATCAAACAATGAGCAATGAAGTGCTTTGTGGGCTTCGTTTTGAATGGAAAATGGAAACCAAAGCCAAAATTCCATACAACTCCAACCCATGCAAGTGCATCTGCTGAATTTGTATAGAAGTGAACTTTACAAAACTTAAAAATGCAGAACAATAACGTGCAGAATAATAAGGTGTCAAAAATCAGATAGAATCAACAGAGGATTGATAGATCTCAAGGTAAAGCACAAAAAAAGAAGAGAAAGTGTTACTAAGGTGAAAGCCACTGTACTTTATTTTTCACATGCTATATACTTTGACGCTTGTTCACCTCAACTGAGAAAACTAAAAGGTAAAGAAGGTAAAGGGAAAGAGTAGAGGTTAGAAAATGTCGAGTCGTTTTCGTTTTCGGAGAGAACTGGAAAACCCGGGGAGGAAAATTTTTGAAACAAGAATATCACCTTTGGGAAGGACCTTTGAGGTCAGGAAATATCATAAATCTTTCATAAATTGATCTTCCAAATGGAATGGACTAACAAAGTTTTTGTTTGTACTTTCACTTCCAACAAAGTTTAACTTTTTTCTTCTTCTTCTACGTTCTCGGAAAATTCTTATGTACATTGCGATGGGAAATGTACGGGAATGAGTACCAAGAGAAAAGACAAAGACAGTCTCATAATAGAATATCTGTACAGTGAAGACAGGCTACTCTAGGAACATATAAGGTGAAAGTACCTCAAAATTTACAATCGTGTCTCTATTCAAATAAATTTGTTCGTCTTGGGCTATATACAATATATACGGAAAAATATTACTCTTTACATTGCCTTTCTCCCCATCCATTCCTATTTCGTCCTAGTTCCAACCTTGTAATATAAATATTTCCTCTTTGCATTCCATTAATATTCAAGACGCTCCCTTGACTTGACTTTGACTTGTCTCCAGTCTTAAAGATGAGGAACACTCTGGTTTAGGTTTACACGTGCTGCTCAATCCGTCTTAAGCCTTGACTAGATCATGCTCATGATTGTAAGGCAGTCGTGACAAATCAAAAAAAAAGTTTTAAGTTTTCGCTTTCAAAATATCAATCCACAACTTTCCCTGTTTGATTTTAAAATTTATTTCTCCCAATGCATTAAAATCGAGTTGAATTATTTTTACTACAGAATTACATAAATTGACTAATTTCCACTAGTAATAAAATCTGTAAAGTCATTCTGCTGTCTAGTACTACAAAATTAAAAAAAGGAGAAAACAAGTTAAGAAACGATGACATGAACTGATTACACAAGATTTAGCGCTTTCACAGAGTGTACATTATAGTAGCTGTAATTGCCCAAAAATAGCTTGAAACTCGAAAGAAGAAAAAATAGTAATAATAACAACACAGCAAGAGAAAGCAGACTGGTAGAGGAAGCAAAATGAGAGAAAGCCTTAAATCCCATGAACGGTGAATAAGTGTTGACGTATGTTGTTCTCTGCCATGACGACGGCATTATAACTTTAATAATAATAATACTACTACTACTAATAGTGCAGAAGAAAAAAAAACAAAAACAAAATGCATATGTATTTTTAATGTACAACTGTGCTTGTGAAGCAATACCCGGAGCAGGTATATTCTTAAAATATACGAAATATACAGATATAGAACTTTCACTCCATCCTAATAAGAAGAAACAAGATTTGTTTTCATTCATTATTTCTGAGCGCAGCAGCCCATTCCCACCAGTCCCAGTCCCACTCCCAGCACCAGCTCCAACACACTAGCATTCTCTCACTGTGCACACCGCAGAGTGTAATTTATAATGGAGTTATGTTATTATAACAAGAAATAAATTTTGCTCTGAACACTCTGTGTAGAAAATTATATAAGAGGGTCGTTGCCATACAGAGAAGCCTATATGGGATAATGTTCTACTCTTCTCAAGACAGACAGTGAAAGTGCGAGAGAAAGTAGAGAGAATTAAACGGGTGGTGAATTTAGGAGAGGGAATTAGAAAGACAGTCATAAATCAAGAGGAAAGGGAGAGAAAGCATGGAGAAAGTGAAGCAATTTTTTCAGACATTTTTATGCCACAAGTCAACTTTCTCTTTACTTTCTCCGTGCCCTCTCCCTTTCTTCCTTGTCTTATACATCTCGCCATTTTCATTTTCATTTCTACAGCGCTCTAAAGCTCTTTTTCTTTCTTTTATTTTTTCCCTGTACACTTCCCTGTGAGAGCATCAACTTAGCTCAGCTAAGGATTTTCTCCTTTCAGCCCTCGTCCACTTCAAATTAAATGCGTATTTTTTTCTGCACTTTCTTTCTTATTTTCCGGCCTTGTCTTAGGTTCTGACATGATGTTGAATAGATTTGATATGAAGAAGAAATCTCTTCATCTTATTGATATGCGCACTACTTTTTTCTCCTTCTTTTTGTATGTATATAGAATATAAAAGGTAAGTAGGTTTGAGAATCATTTATACTTGAACGACATCATCATCAGTCCAATTTTAATCCTACTTATCGTTAGAAACCCCGTTGGTTACTTTCACCACACGTTCCCTCTCTTGCCTTTTGACATTTCACATTTGACACAATTGAGCTTTCACCTTCACACTGTTTACATGTTTTAACTCAGGATGTCGTTTCTTTTGCCTGGTTACTTCGAATTTCGATCACTTTGATTGTAATTTGCCAAGTTATTCTGTCACTATCTTTTAATACTAAAACCTACACGGAAATCTTGGTACGTATAACATTTTAATAAGTTTTAAATTATTCATACATTAAATTGCATTACTGGGCCTTACTAAAATTGTAAAGTAAGTAAACTTGAATAAATTCATTTATAAACATAAATTATTAGGCAAGCAAAATATTATTGCCAAAATTATATATTTTTTTCTATTAAACAAAAACAAATTTCTTTAGTAATTTGTAAATAGAGATATCACAATTTTGCAATTAAATTTTATTTGAGGCTTTAGATGAGTTTGTACTACTGTGATTATAAAATATTGCAGAATAGGTCTTCAGGCTAAATGTTAATTTATTATCCTATTATTTTGTGTATCATGTAAATCCCACCCTCCTTAGATTGCTATCGTTATTTTAATGATCTTTGAGTTGACGCTGCCGTATTAAAATTGTCACACCTAATAAAAACTAATATGCGCACAGTTCAAATTCAAACGGAAGCAGAATTAATTTGCTTTCTAAATATTTCAAGACGCGGGCTCAAGCTTCCGAGCGTACTGTGTGCAATGCAGTGCACACAACATTATAAGCATACATATATAGCCTACAGGTCTACTTGAATTTTCCATGTGGTTCTTTACCCATTTCTATGAATTCCTTTCTTTCCCCATGCCTAATGTTCTAATTTTCGTTCTAACAATGAAACATGAAAATAGTCATATCCAGAATCCACACACGTACACACGCAACGAGACGGGTTGGAAAGAGGCAGAGAAAGCGAAAACCAAGAAACCAAGAAGTAAGTAGGAAAGCCTGAGGATTCCAATTGTAAATATAAATCCAGGGATACAACCCTCAGTAGCAGGAAAAGTATGGGGGAAAGGCCTAGTGCCAACGAAGCTGGGTCATAATAGTCAAGACGGCCATTCGTAGAAGACGAGAGGAGAAAGTCGAGTAATATCCTAAGTCATGCCTAATGAGCTCTGCTGTGCTATTCGCTCGCTTTCTAGGTACTGGTGAAAGTATAGAAAGCATAGAAGTGAAAGTAGAGAAAGTGGCAAGAAATTCTTATGAATTTCATAAATGACTATCGACCATCACATGCTCAAGTATTGTAGTGCAGGGCAAATGAAGTAATGTTGTTATGCGAAATGCTTCCCATCCATGTATATTTAATAGAGTAATGACTACATTATATGAAGCATCATAAATACATATTATATCCATAGCCGTGACTCTGAATCTTCCTCCGGCTGTGCAAAAAGGAAGGCATTAGGTAAGTAAACCTTCACGGCGTATGATATCTCATGTTTTCTTATTCTACTTTCTCCTTTTTTAAGGCACTAGAGAAAGTAGACAGTAAACTCTAAACTTTCTCCGGCCTTCAAATATACAATACAATGCTTCTATTTATTTTCACAATAAAATTTTAGCATTTTTACTTTCTTTGTTTCTCATCTGCAACTGCTGCTACTACACGGATCTGGTGTATAGGGGATGACCTCGAACCTATGCTTCCTTGTAAGTACATCTGTCCTTAGTTACAATGAGAGGAGCGTGAAACAAATTGTACAGAGCCTCAAGTACTTTCACTCCCAACTATAAGCTTTCTCCAGAGAGAATTTTTCCCATGGAAAGATGGTCCATTGAAATATCAGCTGAATTTAGGGATAGGGATAGACGGAGAGGTACTTTGGTTTTAAATTTTTTGTAGGTCTGCAGACTGCAGTAGTATTGTACTCTAATGTGGGAAGGATCACAAAGAATTGAAGGAATGTTGAGGGGAAATTGGGTCGTTTAAAATTCAAAGAAGCAACGTTCACTCTGGAGAGCGAGACCAAAGGTCCAAGTTGAAGACCAAGTACACTTATAAGTGGAATGGCTAGCATGCTCTTACGTATACAAGTACAAAAGCGCGGTATAAGTAGAAAACGAAAAAAACTGGATCTACTTGGTACACTGCATTTATATTTTCTGGGTTTGTCGTATGTGCAAAACTCTTCATCTACCAAATCTAACTAACTAAAACACATTCTCTTCACAGTACCAAAAGAGCATGTGTAGATTTGTAGATACATCTATTTCACATTTGTAAAAGCATAGTTATATAAAAAGGAAAAGTTTTAGTTATTTTTTTAAAGGTTAGTAAAACAATTTACAATTTAAATTTTAAAAGAATGCATATTACATTGTACAGGAGAAAGTATGTACGTTGAAGTGTGAGTTTTGGGCTATACGCAGGGTGTCCAGGCACTTTTATTTATTCTGATAGTTATATGTTTTGCTTATTTCTTTCCCTCTGTGTGTTACATTATAGCCTATGAATAAAGATTTGATGTGCATTCCGTCCAAAGCACATTTGAAGTAAGTGTACTTTGGAGAAAGTGTATATAGATAAGGTATTCAAATGGAGAAAGTTGTACAAATCTCCAGTACAGATGCAACTATGTACATATAAGCTTTCTCCAACTGTGTGTACATGTATATGAGTGTTATGCATTATTTCCTGTGTGTATTTAAATGGTTTTTCTTCTAATGACTTCATTGGCCTCATTTGCTCTCGTCTATTGCTTTTACGATTCATACTCTCTGCTCTTTGAAGCTTCTGTTTCTGTCTCTCAAAATATATGTATAATAGTTACTACACACAAATAGTTTTCTATCGTTTAATATGAGAGGAGGGGGGCGCTCGCCCCTATAGACATTCACCGCAGCTTTCCTACTACATATTAAAGCCCTATAGACACTCCACATTAATCCCATTGCCCATTGCAATAAAATGCAATACAGACTCAACAATGACTTGGAGCTTAAGTGAGAGTAGAAATACGAAAATACGAAAATAGTATACAATACGAATAGGAATTGGAATAAAGGAATGTTTTCCCTTTCACCCGTGGTGAAAGTAAGCTAAATCTTTACATAACAATAAAGGATCTACATATAGACACAGCGTATATACACTGAGCTATAGGGATGTAGCACTCTGTGGAGAAGCAAGAGCGATTTCTATGTAAATAAGCGAGAGGGACTTGAAATCTTGAATGCAAATTTCAAGTGTGGACATATCGCCTATTAAGTGCGAATGTATTTTCTCTCTTCTTCACAATAAATCCCTGGGTGAGTGAAATAGCAACTACTCGAGTAGAAAACTCGATAAGTAATGCTACACTCAGGAAGATAGAGAGAAAGCAAGGGAAAGCATTGACGTTCCCAAAGTATGTCTGTGTGTAGGTCCATCCAATGGACTTTAACAAAGGGAATTTTCCTTCTCGTTCTCGCTGTGTTATTCCCAGCAGAATACCCAAAGAGAATGTAAGTACTATATTGTATAGGTGCAATAGAGTTACATGGTTGGGGACTGGTGAAAGTTGTAAGTGGGCAAGATGGATGGTATGATTGGGGGTTATTTTGTTAACTGAGGTAATTGTCATTGTAGCCGTTATTGTTCTCATGTGATAATTGGCTAAACTACTTTGGCTACTGGTATAGTGCTTCTATGGTCAAAGGAATTGCTTTGGGTGAAAGCAAAAACCCTTAAACCTACAACTGACTCCAACCCACATGCTTCTCAAGGGAAAGGAAGAATAAGGAGAAAGCACACTTTCACGTATAAAACAAACACACAAAAATGTTTTATTTATTTAAATAAAATATTAAAGTCTCATGTCGAACAAAATGATCTTCGGGTATTTCTAATAAATTCCTAATATATTTTCCACACAGACTTACAAATTAACTTTGTAAAACCAATTAAAATCCCAGCCCTGTTAATTTCTTATTTAATTTTCGCAGCTAGTTAGTCTCACATTAAGTACTGTATAAGTATATAATTTAGTAGGAACAGTACAACGTGTTATTTTACACACTTACATACTAAATTGCACATTAAAAATTAACCACTGTGTATAGTGCGTAGTAAAAAATTCAGTTAGTTTAATTTGCATTTTAAGTTGCTAATATATAAAGGGAGCTCAGGCCTATAACATGAAATGATGGGGAATAAAAATATAAAAGACAGTTACTGCGTGAGGTATACGCACTCTACTCCTTTCCTCTTACCAAGTGTCTTTCACCTTTCACTTTCACATTAGACGGAGTTAGGAGGGAAAGTACTTTGGCAATAAGATGGGTGGCCTGCCTCAGCTTAGTCTAACAATAAGTACATTGAATAACAAATTTAATGGGAAATGGTACAGACAAGCATTGGGTTGGTTGGTTTGGTAGTACTTAAATATTTTATACTCACTTGTTTTTCTTCACCCGCACAGACAGACACCACTGGGTTAACTGCTGTCTTTTCTCTCTCTGCTACGCTAACGCAAGTAAATCAAGTTTTTTGCATTAGTAAAAGTGAAAGTTCACACACATATATACATACGTGTGTAAGTATCCACGTGGAAGTCTATTGCGTCTATAGTAGTGGTAGTGATGTTATTTCTTTTTCCTACTTGTTCTTTTAGTTTTATTCTTGTGGGGCTCTTGGAATTTACTGTAGTTCCGCTCCGGGTTCCGTAAACCCCGGGTTTTTTTCATTTGATCTACATGGGTCATTTGGTGGTTTTGGAGGAGTCATTTGACGGGACGTTAGTACAATGACCAAGTTAACACTTGCTTCGTCTTACCTGTTTATTGTTTATACTTTGGGCTCCTCCGCAGTATCCCCATCACCATTCTGGCTACAACCTAACGCCGAACACCACATTATAGCCCTTGCAATATACATAATGCACACCCCCCTCTACACTACTCTAACTTTTATTTGCATTACATAAAAGGCACATAGTTTTCTTGCATATATATCAACACTCTATAAATACAAATATCTCTCCTACTGATAATGCGGATGGCTCCACTAAAAGTAAAAGTAAAAGTAAAAGTAAAAGCAAAAGTGCGGATTAAAATAGTCAGTACAAAAGCATACATTGTACATTTTGAGAAATTGAAGAGGAGAAAGTGGAGAAAGTGGAATTGTATGAACTACTATGGCTACCGTTTTGCTACTGTTTGGTGTGCTCGTCGTGGGACGGGAAGGAGGATGCAGGGCCTGAGAGCCTGGTGAAAGTCGAGTGAAAGTGTGTTGGTGTCTCTGATGGTCCTGGGTTAATTTCACTTGACTTGGCAATGGAAAAGCTGAGTCATTAAGGGCGATCGTGCTACGCATAATTCCTCGATTAAACTTAACGATAAGAAAATTAAGCTTCCTACGACATTTTACGTCCATTAAATTATTTCTCTTTCCGTCTCTCGTCTCTCGTGTGTCTCTTCCTTTGCCTTTTCCCCGTCTAGACGACGACTCTCGGAGTCAGTCCATCGCTTCGTAAAGGAGGAGGACTTTCTCCTTTTTCTTTCACTGACTCTCCGATTCCAATTGCCAGTCTAACATAATGGTGAATTAAAGTTTTACGTTTTCTTGAACGCATAGGGCATGGCGTGAATCGTGTCGTATGCCTCGGATTGTGTTATGTGTTGGGTTATAATAGTATAGTTACGTACAGTGTTAGTAGGTGCCTTCCCATCCGTTAGTACATCATTTTGTACCGTGGATGGAGTACAACACAAGAACAGCGGTTACATTAAACAATGTATATAGTACTGGATTTGCAATTTGAAGCTGACTATACATGTTATGCTTTGCGTGAGGTGCGTAGGTGGGTCTGGAGTCTACGTAGTCTGTATCTGTTTTATTCAATTTCAATATATTGAATCGTAATTTTCAATTTGCGGAAATTAACTTTAGGAAATGATTCAAGTGGAAATACGGAGTCAAATAAAACGGAAATTTGAGAATGTGAATGCGTCTTTTCTTTTTTTCTTCTCACGCGTCTGTAATTTCTGTTACCTGCATTTTATGCAATTTACATATTTTTTTCTAGAACTGTGTTCTATGGAATTTTTTACTTTTGTAGCAGAAACAAATTTCCGGATGCGAGTGCTTAAATTTCGGGTTAAAGACTTTTTGATATAACGATAAATGTTACCCTTAAGGATCTCGCTTTTAGATGTTACCATTCTGTTAAAGGCTGAAAGCAAGAACCTTAAGACTGACAATAAATGTTAATTTTTCTAGTATAAAATCATTTCACATTACTTGTCAACAAGGCCGGACGAAGGAATTTGTTTCCATACAAAAACCACCATTTTGATTTTATTGATGGTTTTCTTTGATAAAGCAAAATGTTGTATTTACACGTTTTAGAAAAATTCAAAATGTTCTTTTTACTTGATTCAGAAAAGTGCTCAATGTTCTATTTACATGTTTGAGAAAATTTGTGGAAAATGTTTTATTTTAAATGTTTTTGAAATGTACAAAAACATTTATTTGCATGTTTTTGAAAAGTCTCAATATACTTTTTACATATTTTTGAAAACTGCAAAATCTTCCATTTACATGAAAATTCAAGGAGGTGGGGGCTGGCTGCATTATCCGGCCCTGCTTGTTAAATGCGCAGTTAACAAACCATTTGAGCCAAAGTTTAACTTTTGAATCAATTCTATTTCTTAAATTCTTACTTTCATTTTTAGATCTAAATTTTTGTGCTTTCTCTTTCTCGCGGATTTGGACAATAACGTTTGATATATACATATAGTTGTTTCATGTTATGTATTTATGTAATGTTGTATGTACATACATGGTGTATGGTGTATTTAGGCTTGTGCCTTATTGCGAACACGCTGCGTCAGGATGAATCTGATCCTGAGCTGTCATGACAATGGTCAAACAGCCAGACAAATGTTCCGCGAAACGACGCATATATATCGTATAATGTATCGATCAGCTGGAGGCTGGAAGTGGAGCTCTATCTGTGTGTGTGTGTCCCCTAGTCAGAGTTGAGAGTATGACATGTCAATGGAATTCACATGAAAATGAAAATAAAGCTGGATGCAGCCATCGCGTCATGTCATGTCAACCAGAAACGAATTCTCTACACAATGTCCCCTGCATTCTTCGCTCCTTTCCCCTATCTATCTCATAGTGGTCCTAATGGATAAGCGTATAGTGTGCGGGGACTGGGAGTACGTAGTGGTTCCAATTTTGAAATAGATGTTGATGTATAATGTACCCGTATATTACGTACAAATGGGGAGCTGACTGTCTCTGACTGTGTATAGCATTGGAGCGCGTATAGATACCACTGAAGAAAGGGAGGACGGAGATAATAGATGCGGAGACGAAGTGAACATTTTCCCCGCAGTTTGTCCGCCTGTCCACCTGTCAAGACTCCAGTCCAAATCTAAAGGCAGTGCCAGACACACACACACACACACACACAAGAATCTCTCAAGATGACTCACATATTATTGCATTGGCCGAAGCCGAAGCCGAACACCGTCTTTTCTAGTCCTCGTGGTTTCTACTTTGGTAACGGTACTTCTTTGGCTCGACCATATATAACAAGAACCCAAAGTTAGCGGACCAGGACAGAATTTGGATTCAGATGAACATTAACGTCAGACTACCATCACCATCACTACTATCACTTCCGCCTCCTTCAACATTCTTTCTCATAGTATGTGTATGGACTATGTACTCATATGCCCTATATATTTTATCCGCTTATATTTTATGGCTAAAAGCCGAAGCTGAATTCCGATCCTTCTCCACACGTCCAGTGTTCATCCAAAACTGGAAACTGGAACTGGACCACGCAGTACGAGTACAGTGATATTATGGAGTATGTATGTGCGAGTGGGTTTTGAATTCGATTTTTTTCACGGTTGTGAATGTGTTGCAAAAATATTTCATTGAATTCATGTCAAACTACATATCGTGTGTGAAGAACCAAAACCAAAATGTCCCATATCAATTTTCCATTAAAAAAAATATCCACTATCTACAAAAATATTTAAACATGTCTTGAAATCATTTAAATAGAACATTGAGCACTTTTCAAAAACATAGAATTAGAACATTTTGCAATTTTCGAAAACATGGAATTAGAACATTTTGCAATTTTCGAAAACATGGAATTAGAACATTTTGCAATTTTCGAAAACATGGAATTAGAACATTTTGCAATTTTGGAAAACATGGAATTAGAACATTTTGCACCTTTTCAAAAACATGGAATTAAAACATTTTACGCTTTTCAAAAACATGGAATTAGAACATTTTGCACCTTTATAAAACATGGATTTAGAAAACTTTACACTTTTCAAAAACATGGAATTAGAACATTTTGCACCTTTTGAAAAACATGGAATTAAAACATTTTGTTCCTTTTGAAAAACATGGAGTTAGAACATTTTGCACCTTTTCAAAAACACAAAAATAGAACATTTTACGTTTTTAAAAAGCTCTTAATTAACATTTAACACATGTTTCTCGTTTTGTCTTTATGACATAGCTGATTTTGATTGTAGCTCGCGGGGCTTTGAATTGCAATACTTTTTCATCATTTATTAATATGGGAGGTGCAATAGCATCTGTTAGCAGTTTAGCAACCGAAACTACCAGAAAACTGTATTTATACTAAATTATTTGTAATAATAATTATTTTCTGTAAGAAAACCAAAAATTGAGAATTTAAAAATTTTTTTTCGAATTTTCCGCGAAACTTGAAATTTCGAACGGTTACTTAATGAACTTAAACAAAAATAGTATACAATTCAAACAGTAAAACCAGTCTAATAAACTTGTATAGTTACTAGTGCAATCGTGAATAGTTTTTAAATGATTTTAAAAGACCCTAAATAAAATTCTAAATTTGAGTTCTTGAATTGGACAATGCCATAGCAGAAAATATTTTTTAAAAAGTCCGTCATATTAACAGTAACATGTCCTTGAAAATAATTCAGATTTTCCCATTTTAAACTGTCTCTCATGTCTGACTGTCTGACTGACTCTCGTCTGTCTGCGACGGTGAGACAATGAAAGTTGGAATGAAATGCGGAATTTGAACCGCGTGTACAGGGAGTCCATTGACATTGCGAACTGGAGCCAAAAAAAAGGAAGAAGACGAAGAAGTATTGCCGGTCAAAGTCAAAGTCAAACCAGACCCAGGCCCAAGACCAAAAAAAGAGCTACGAGGCAAGAGAGTGAAGGGAAAGGTTGAGGCCTGTGAAAGTCCTGAGACTGAAACGAAAACGACGACGACGACGAATGAAAATATAGGCGAAGGTAAGAAGAGTGTAAAAGTTGTGTTAAGACTAACAGGTCGTTATTTACGATGCCATAAGCCAAAGTTGGTGATCTAATTAGTGGAGCGTGGAAGAAGTGGAAGAAGTTTCTCAAGACTTACTCAGCCGTGTCCAGAGTCCCACTCCCACTCCGCCACTGACAGTCAACTATATATTATACACATATAATAATCCAGCCAGCGCTCCCCCCATATCCATATCCATACACCTATGCCTATTTATCCACAGGTTGTCCTACAGGCTACAGGAGCTTCATCAGGCAGGACGAGACTTCTATATGCAAAAAACCTATATCAGCACAATGACAGACTTTGGCTTCTTCCCTACTGATATTCTCTTTTCTTGAATCGCATCGCACCAGAAACAGAAAACCACCTCCACTCCACTTGAGACTTTGGAGACCCGCCTCCAATCAAGATCAACTGTAACTTTCACACTAACTTAGTGCGGCAGAGTTTACACACAGTATATGTGCATACTCCAGACAATGTATGTACAATGTGGAAGGTGGAAATTGATGAGGCTGCGCGTCCACAGTTCAAATGTTGCAAGTTCAAAATTTTAAATTTCCTCGTTTTCAAAACGTTTTTATGTTTTCAAAATTACTATGCTTAAGACATGCAAAAAACAAGCGAATTAAAATGTATTTCTGCAAAAAAACATTAAACATGAGAACACTCAGTTCAAACAATTGTGTTGCCAAAATATTGAACTTACAAATTTTAAATAACAATCTATTTTTTTCCTTTTAAAAAATATACTCATTTCTCAAAATATTGTTGTTTAAAGAAATCCTTGTGCTAATATGTAATGTAGTTTAAAGAAATCCTTGGGCTAAAATATAATGTTTTAAAAAAAATCTTTGTGCTAAAGTTTACTGTTTTTTTTCTGAAATGCTTGTGCTAAAAATTATCGTTTTTTAAAGAAATCCTTGGGCTACTGTTTTTTAAAGAAATCCTTGGGCTAAAAAATAGTTTTTTCAAAAAATCCTTGGGCTGAAAAATACCGTTTTTAAAGAAATCCTTGTGCTGAAACATACCGTTTTAAAAAAAATACTTGTGTTAAAAAATGCCATTTTTTAAAGAAATCCTTGAGCAAAAAAATACTGGTTTTTAAAGAAATCCTTGGGCTAAAAAATGCCGTTTTTTTAAGAAATCCTTGTACTTAAAAATACCGTTTTAAAAGAAATTCTTACGCTGAAAAATATCGTTTTTCAGAGAAATCCTTGTATTAGAACATGCTATTTTGAAAAGAAATCCTTGCGTTAAAAAATACTGTTTTGTTTAATCCTTATCCTCAACCCTAAAATATCATCAGCTTTATCAAATCTCTAACTTTCTAAAACAAATCAGTTACATTAAAACACTATTGTTGAAAATACTCAAAAAATTAAATTAGAAACATAAAAGGAATTTTATAAACATTTTTCAAGTTTAAAAAAAAATGTTTTGAACCTGCCGCATTTTTGAACTCAATATAATCATATATAACTCCGACCATATAGACCTCATAGATGAACGATAGAAATATAGAACCTTATATAGAAATATACATAAACGAACAATTAATCCTTTAAGAATTCCACGTTCAAGGATTTTCTCTGTAATGATCCTCTCATTTCGCTTGGACCAGAACCCAAAAGTTCCCTGGAACTTGTGAATCCCAATTCCAATTGGAATTTCTACATTTCAAACATGTCTACGTTCTCTTCTACTATCTACACCCACACAACTAAAACACCGTTCCATCCCATCCCATCCCATCCCATTACAATTCCCTAAATCCCATTGCAATGCGTTTCAGTGCGTTAGCGTTGCCCTTTAGTCACAATCACAATCTCCATTTTCTTCCCGTTTTGCATTCTGCATTTTACTTAAACACAGCTATAAATACGCATCCACCCACAGGATTTTACACACAGCAGCAGTCCCTTGTACAAAGTACAAAAAGGTAGCAGCGTGGGCAAGGGCACTGCATATTGCATTCTACAGAAATAATTATATCTGTGGTAGGGAAGCTCTACAAGAAGCGGAAGGCAAGGCCGAAGCCGAAGCCGAAAACAGTTGGCATTCGAATTTTGATGATAACAATATAGGAATTATTGTAAAGGTTATAAAGTGTGTAGAATTTATACAGAGCGGCAGGCTGTACGTTACGTAGGATGCAGAATGTTGACAAAATGAAATAAGTGGGCGGGTGAAGTGCACGCAGAGTGTACACAGACAGAGGGAAACCTCAACAAAGGAAAATAATTCCTGAATTTCGTGAAGGTAAACTTTCTCTCAACTTCAACTCAGAGTCACAATCAGTGAAACGAGTAATAAACGCGGACTGAGAGTATTTAACAAACAAGAGCGAGAGGCCGAGGGATACCAGTACCAGTGAACAGATGGATTTCTCCCTATTCCCCCTTTAATACATGCTAATGACAAAACAAATAGGAGATTAATCGTCCCGTAAAATACTCAAGCGCCCAACCTGAAACCGACACCGACACCGAAACCGACGCCGACCCACCCATGTATAAGCCAAAGCGGAAGCCCTGAAGCTTAATCCGAAGGCCTGCCAATAAAATGGACTGTCTGCAAGGGATTAAAAGCGGGCTTCTTTGAGAGTATAAAGCTTTACTCGTCGACGTCGAGCAGCAGACTCTTGAACCCTTCTGAGTTCTGAGCAGTGGGCAATAACAAAAAGTGGAGCCATATAAATTCTGACGAGAATATTTTTTATCCCCCAATTATTTCTACTGAATTTGACTAATTGTCAATTGTGAGCCGTTAAAGTGAATACTTACAAACTATGAGATTCGCCTGGGAATGAAATGAGGTATATTTTTCACACATTTCTACTATTCTGCTCCGGATCCGGATTCTCCCATCAATTTAAGCTGTAGGAGATTAAGGTAAAATGAAGTGCAAGAAGTCTTATCTACATTATGTGGAATTTCCCTGATGAATATAAAGCTTCAGTTTTGTTATGTTTCTGTTTTGTTTGTGTTTAGGTTTACGTATTATTCTTGTTGATGTTGTTGGTAGGATGCGGGATTAACTATGATAAGTGGAATATAGCCCAGATTTTACGGATATGAAAATAGTATATCGTTTTTCCCAAAATAGCAGGGCCGGATAGTGCGGGCAGCGCAGGCAGCTCCTGCTGCTTGAATTTTCAGAAAACATGTACATGGAACATTTTGCAGTTTTCAAAAAGATGTAAAAAGAATATTTTGACTTTTTAAAAACATGCAAAATAATTTTTTTTTCTACATTTCAAAAACATGGGAATAAAACATTTTCAAATTTTATCAAAATATGTAAATAGAACATTGAGCACTTTTCTGAATCAAGTAAAAAGAACATTTTGCAATTTTCTAAAACATGTAAATGCAACATTTTGCTTTACCAAAGAAGATCATCAATAAAATCAAAATGGTGGTTTTTGTATGGAAACAAATTCCTGCCTAAAAGCAATTCCTTCGTCCGGCCCTGCAAAATAGTAGACGGGCCTGTAATAGTGGACGGGTCTGGGCGGTCGGAATTTGAATAGTAGAGGGGTTCCACTATGACAGGATATACGGTAGGTTTATATCTATTGAGTGACTATTTATATATACTTTTGAATTTGTAATGATTATGGAATTTTTGGGTTTCTACAACTTCTGCCTGATTTCTGAATTCTGGAAAGCAAAACTAATGATAAGCTGAGGGTTGCCGGAATGGCGGTTGCGGTATTAATTGGATAATTGGTTGAATTTGAAACCACTGCAATGGATTAATTTACTGTAGGATTTATTTTGGGTATTTTTTGAGTGAAGAAACTCACAATTTGCGTTACACAATATGTGAGCTTATATTTATGTTAGATGGCTTGAGTATTAAATGGGATTAGCAACTCACATCAATCAGCAATGTTTTGGGCTTTTAAAATCTGGCATTTGGAAAATACAGGTAATTTACCAATTTATTTTATGAACAATTGTAGAGGTTGATTTAATAAATATTGCCAGAGTCATGAATTTGAATTTCAGTATTCAAAATCTGGGCTGTGGAGTAGTGATTGGGGGAGAAGGTAATTGGAGTAATGTTCTTAGTACTCCAGGTTGAAGTAGTGTACGACTTGAACTGGTACTGGTTACTGGTTTGGAGTTTGTACATCACGTAGTAGTTTTGAAAATCAGAGCAATACATTAATAACAAGGCAACACACTTTAATATGTTTACAGTCTGCGCAAGTTTCTACTTGGCTAGTTATTTGCTGGCACTGGCTTTGGTACTGGAACTGGTACTGGCACTGGATCTGGCACTGGAACCCGCACTGGAACTGGAACTGGTACTGGTAGCGATGGTGTCTGGTTCAGGTAACGTAAGATTAATGACCTCTCGCTCGATCACCTGACAGATGTAGGTCAGTAGTAGTTCCCATCTCCCTTCCACTTTCCACGGCCCAACAGCATCAAGCAATCAAGCCCATAAGATTAAGCGAAGAAAAGGAAAAGGCGAGCGAGGCAAAGGGACACATCGCCAGTGAAGAATCAAAATGACCCATCTCAATTTTTGAATTAAAGTTAAATGCACTGCATTTAATAACAAAATTAAAATACCATGATGACCCTAAAAGCATCTAAATAGAACATTTTGCATTTTTTGAAATAATTAAACAGAACAATTTGCATTTTGTTAAAACATGCAAATAGAACATTTTTATTTTTTTAAAACATGTAAATAGAACATTTTGCATTTTTCAAAAACATGTAAATAGAACATTTTGAATTTTTTAAGAACTTGTAAATTAAACATTTTCATTTTTTTAAACTTGTAAGTAAAACATTTTGCATTTTTTTAAACATGTAAATAAAACATTTTGTATTTTTTTAAACATTTAAATAAAACATTTTGCATTTTTTTAAACATGTAAATAAAACATTTTGCATTTTAAAAAAACACGTAAATAGAAAATTTTGCATTTAAAAAAAAACATGTAAAAATAGAACATTTTACACATTTTGAAAAAAAATGTAAATAGAACATTTTACGATTTTCAAAACATGTATTATTAATATTTTACCCATTCTGTTTCACTCAATATTTCTTTTTGACATTGATTCCAGCTAAAATTGGAAATGGGTTATTTTGACTCTTCACAGGAGATATGTACAGACGAGGGACGGAGTCGGACGAAGGAATCAATTTAATCCCAAGGGAAAGGTTCAATTCCAACAAATAATGCAAAGAGCTGGACCACAACAGAACCTCAATGCCTCTCTCACTGTTTACTGTTTCTGTAACAGCCTTTAATATAAGCAGTAGAAACCAAAACCAAAACCACTACAACCAAAACCAGTGAACCAGTAGGTACATACGATGTACATACCAACCAAACCAAACCGTCCAATCCAATGTAAACTAAGCCACTTCCATTATTCCTATTCTGTCTAAAGGTCCTTAGTTTCGGAGTACGTATGAAAGTGGAGATATAAATTATAAATACATGTAGGATCAACAATTCAATAAACCATTACTAACGTCTTTACCGAATTCTACATAATGTACGTCGTTAGTACTTATTATCTATTTATATGGCTTCCATTACCTGTAAAATTTACCCTTAAGGTATTGTCATTATCACTCAATACACAATTCAAAATATAGAAAGAAAGTTGACGAATCAAAGTCAAAAGTAGGTCAAGATCCCAGGACCCTGCGACTATGTTATTGATATTGATTTTATTCTACAGAAATCTCAAGTAAACTCACATCCTTATTATGTAGGAGCATATGCGCAGTAAATTATAAGCTTTAAAAATATGCGGAAATATAAAACGGTAGTAAACAAATCTTTGTTGTTGTAGTTGTTGATATTATTATTTTTGTTTTGTTGTTGTTTACCATCGCACAGTTCATGATTACAGATTGTGTACACATTTTCATATGGTCTGAATCGGACAATATTTAGCTGGAGAAAGCAAAGTTGCAATAAATAAATTCTATTTAAACAGCTGTTCTCCCTATAACTGTATTCACTTGAACCGAACAAGCCGAAGCCGAAGCTTAACATACGTTTAATAAATAGGCGAAGATTTTTCACCTGTGTGTCTGTGTAGCTTTAGCGTCATAATGAAGTCATCCGGAATTATTGTTGTGATCGTAATCGTAAGTTATTGTTAAGATTTTTTCATACTTAAAGTAAATGCCAGGCAACAAAACCATTATCAGGGGAGATTTCTAACTAATTTCAATTTAGTTTAATGGTGAATATTACTGGATTTTGCAACACGTAGAATTGCATTTGTATTTTATTGTAGTTTCAAAATATTTTTGCCATAAAGTTCTAATTTTTAAAAAATTATTAGCGCCAAAAAATATTGCTGATTATGTAATTTAAAAAATGTTTTTTTGCAGATGATGCTTTCAGCATTTAGCAGAATAGTCATTTCTGTTAAGGTACTAAAATATTACTTCAAAACGTTAACCAAAAGTCATAATATTGTAACAATACAAAAATAATTTTGTTTTTATTGTATTTTAATTTTTTTTTGGGCAATTATGTTTCCTAAAAACAGGAAGGTGAATGCATCGGATTTTTTGGAAAGGGGTTTTTTGGTGATTGTGGGAAGGAAGGAGAAGAAGGAGACAAGATTAAGCAGATGAAAAAATGGCTTAAAGAACATTTAGAAGATTGGAAACTTGTCCATCACGCCGTCCGTCCACCCCCACCCATCTACGCTATACAAATGGTAGGGAAAGAATATCCAAAAACGAATGCAAACCCTCCGAGCTATGATGGATATTTTAATGCACCCCCCATCTCACCCCCAATTGGCTTCCCCCCATCCCCCTGCATACATGATATACAACAGCAGCAACAGACTCAGCAAGCGCAACAACAACCACCATATGGAATGGGGGGGACGCCATTTCAAGTTTCAGATCAATACCAAAGTCAAATGCAGCTCCAGAGTCAAGTCTCTTATCCACCCCTCCCCTTCAATAATTTAAATAACAATTTAAATACTTTCTTCTACAAAAACTGGTTAGCACAGCAGCAAAATAATTTTGTACCTTATGAACCCTCAAATAAACATTTACATCATGTCCCCATCATGCCTTCTGTGTACGCTGGCTCTCCCATATACCCTAATAACCCTTAGAAGTTAAATACAAGTATAAATACTAGTTATTCTGTACAGTATTGTTAAATAAATAATTGTTACTCATTTTCTATTAAAAAATAAAACATAAAAGTCATTTAAAAAATTTGTACTACTTTTGTACTAAAAATTCATTTTTAAAATTATTTTGCACCCCGATTTTTAAAAGACCACCCCACCCCCCAAATTAACTTGACGTTCAAAATGTGTCGCAGAAAACAGAAGGGAGCGACGAAGGCTATAAGTTATGAGGTACCCTGTATACAAAGACAAACTTGACGAACTCTGGAGGCTACACATATCTGACACTTTGCAATTATATGCAATTCCACTCGTGGCAACTCCTCGTCTCTCATTCTTGACGAGATAAAGAATGAGCATGATTGCAACTTGAAATTAGATTTTGGCGGTTCATCTTTGTTAAGGTTTTCGAGGGAAGAGACTTGTTCTCCCCAGAGACGCACACGGGACAGATGATAGAAATTTGTCAGAGGCTTTCACCTAAAACTCAACTAAAGTCATCGTCCTTGTCAGACTCCCATCCCCGACACCGACATTGTTTCATATCATATTAACATCGCTCCCACCCTTCCCGTTACCGTTACCCGCATCAGTTGGTAGTCGGTATACCGCTTATGTATGTGTAGTATTAGTAGAAGTAGTAGTAGTGGTGTGAGATGGAGGGCAAAAAAAGTTAAAAGTAAAAATATGGAGCGAAGTGAAGTGAAAAATGTGGGAAGTCTATAGACTGCATTGTGTGGGACGTGGAATGGTGATGGCGATGGGAAGTGAAAGTGAAAGTAGAGAAATAGAAAAATAGGAGTGAAGTCAAAGAAGAGAGAGAGAAAGTAAAAAAGACGAGTTGTGATTTGAAGATAAAAGAGAAAGTCTGTCTCACTGTCTCACTCTGTATATATCCTAGGAAAAGAAGGGAGACAAAGACAAACAGAGTAGCTATGGTTGCTGCAGCAGTAAGAGTAGGGAGAAAGTAGTTGGTTTTGGTTGGAGAAAGTAAAGTGTGTGTGTGGGGGGAGATACGGGATCCGGATGGTGTGTTATACTGCCGCGCTTCATTTTCATTTTCTAGAGCCACGAACACATAGGCGCAACTCACTTTGTCATCAGAAACAGAAAAAGACGAGATTAAATCATAGCTCACATGTCCCCATCATCTCCCTCCTTTATTACGCTCGTACGTGGCTTCCGTTCTCACCATTATCATGTCTGTACAGCTGAGGATTGAAATTTGAAATTGTATCACAATGTTATGATTAGTCCTGTTTCTACACGTAAAGTAAAATGGGGACATACAATTTTTAAAGATACTTTTAAAATTTAAATTAATTAATTAATTGTTGCAATAACTGTATGAGCCATTAGTTTTTAAACATGGTTACAGAGGGAAAGCACAGCTACAACCCCAAACTCAACTATAACATTGTCAGTTAAATGGGAAAGGCAAAGTGAAAGTTAGTGCATCTACTTTCCTTATCAGTGCGATACTCCAGCCACATTTTACTAAACATACTTTGGTATACTGAAAGTGCTATAAGAACATCTTATATACAGGGTATCTTGTTTGTACTGTAAGCAGTGCGTTTCCTTTTCTCCAGATAGTATGTAGGAGAAAGTGGGAAGTAGAATGATGTCCTATGGTCCTGCCCATGGAACTATATAGTCTCTTTTTTTATAGGTAGTACAACTCACAATCAGTCAGACTTAACTCTAGATTTTACTTTTACTTTCACTTCCACTTTCGCTTTATCAGTCACATGAGCATTCCAATCCCAATAATTCCCAATTCCAACTTCCTTCTAGGAAAATTTAGGAAACACAAACACACAAAAACTAAACTGAATTCAAAAAACAAAAACAATTGAAAACAATTGGGTGAAAGGCGAGAACAATACTCCCAACTGAAAATAACATAGAAAAAAGGGCAAATTTAAAAGCAAAACACATGGATGGTTATCCATCGATCGAGCTCATGTTACAAGGTATTTCAAATTTAATGCGTAAAAATATAATTACGTTTTACTACTTTTTATCTTACACTTTCTCTTGTTTTGCTTTATTTTTTTTAAATTTCATTTTTGCAAGTTGTGAATTCTTTTAAATTAAAAAATTGATTTTTTGTAAACACAATAGTTTAAGCCAATTGAGTATAATATAATAAATTTAAATTTGGCAATTAGTTTTAACATGCTACATATTAAATACGCACTGCAGATATTTCCATTATAGCCTTGCCCTCATACTGTTATAAGGATTAATAAGCAAACGGTGAAAGTCTACACTAAAAACTAAAGGGAAACGTTGCAAATTACAATGCATTGCTTTAGCATTTTGAGCTTAATTGTAATGGAGCCCATGACCATAATTGGCATTCCATTGACATGACCCATTCCCTATATGTATATACTCAACTGTATAGCATATAGCGGCTTAGTCAATCTGAATCCAGTAACCATATCAATCAGGCGCTAACCTAGTTTCTAGTTTTCTAGCTAGATCCTATATACTTTCTATAGATTATTTCCCAGTACAAAAAATTACGTTGTACTTATTGCCTTCTCCATTTTACATTAGCGTCTTATTCAGCTTCCGCTCCCATTATCTACTTTCTACTCTCTATTTCAATTTTTTTTCTATTGCATATCATATAGGGAACCCTGGATGTTAGTCTATTATGCATATGCCGAATGTATAAAGACTCACAATTTGATTTTGATTGCGTCTCTCTCTTTTTTTTTCTACGTTTAAAATTTTCAATTGGAATTCAGCTGCAGCGTAGAGTGAGTTGAATGTAACATAGCATCATTTCCAAGGCTTCTCACGATCCTCACTTTCCCTTTTCTTACTTCCTTTCTCCACATGCATATTCATACAGGGTAGTATAAGTAGTAGCTACATATGGAGCATTCGGGCATTGTGGGGATGTACGTAGTTCCTGAAGGAAAGAATTTGCAAAAGTGAAAGCAAAAAAGAAAGCATGCTTTCTCCAGTCTGCTTTCTCCAGTCTGTCCTAGCTAGAGATGCTAGAGCTTCTGCTGCTTGAAAGTAAATGCACAAGTAGGAAGAAATGCCATTAACTCGTTATTTCCTTGAGTAGCACAAGTCGTAGTTCTAAGTAGACGGAGATAGACGCAAGATCCGGAATAGACGAAACAGAGACTATGGGATGCAGCTGAAGAGGAGCCTTACATACCAATTATTCTGTGTGGGCTCTACGACGTACGTTTCAAACGATGAGATAATCAGACTTCAGACCCGCGCGTCCTCTCACTATATATCTGTATAGTTCCACTCAAAAGCCAGGACTGTGCGGGTCGGTCCACAGCACCTTCGCTGGCCCTGGTCATATATGAAGTATGAAGTCATGCTTGATCTAGGCAGTAATGTATTCTAGACGCAGGATATGTAATACATATTTTGGATTTTACTTTACAGTATTAAACTCTGGGTTGTACGCTGTATTGTATTTCATCGAAGCGATACATATATAGTCTTGATAGTAATTTTCATCTTTTTTTTTGTACCCATGACAGGAAATTGTACCCTATAGTCCCGTCCACAGCCATAGACAGTCCCAGTTATGTCTTTCTTATTTTGTACTTTCTCCTTCTTACTTTCTCCGTACTTTCGCTTTCATAGCTTCCTATTCCCATCTTAAACAGAACTGCTACTACTACAAGGACAAGAGCAAGAATAACTACATGAGCGCACTTGAGCTACAACTTTCTCTTTTGCTTTCTCCCTATAGTCTATAGTGCATATACCCCACTATGTAATGCACTTTACATGAATTGTATATTATATATATATATGTACATTTCAGCTATAGGTCTTTCCCCCGAATTTTGAAGATTTGAAGTCTTGAGACTTTTTATACTGTAGACTTTACCAAAAGGGAAAGAGAGAAAGGCTCAGTGCCAAAAAATCCTATGAAATGATGTGAATAAGGCTTCGACTTCTTTTTTCTTTCCTTTCTTCGTTTTCCGTTCCTCCATCCCCGAACATAATCGCACAGAATAAAGTCCACTCAATTCACATCCCGCAACTACAAAATTTTACTTTCCCTTTCCGCTTTCTTTTCTGTGTGTGTATGTGTGTGGGACTCTGTGCGGGGGATGGGATTATTATTACAATGCACCTAGTTACATATATTTAAATTTTGCTTTGAAAAGTGAAAGTGCTCAGCTTTTATTATGACGTACATATTTACTATTCCATTTTTCAGTGCTGTCACTGTAATTATATTTATTGAGTTAATTGTTATAGATGTCGGTTTATAAGTCAACTTTTCCAGTTCGCATTTTTTAGAGCTTCTAATTGTGGCCTACAAAATTTTTTAAGAATTTTAAGTTTGAATTAAAATTTGGAATATATGATTAGTATATGGTAGCTTTAAATATATTTAGATTTATAACCATGTAATAAATTAAATTAAATGAGTAACATTGTAATCATACATTTAATAGAATTTTGAAGCGCTTTGTGCGTGTAGCCTATAAACATGTAAGTACTTTATTTCATATTTTCCTATTTTATATGAAACGTTTAGAAATTTTGAATTGCATTCTTTTGAATCTGAGCCAAGAAGAGACGAGAGTCGAAAGGGAAAAAGCCGAGGCTGAAGCCAATGGGAATATTGAGTAGGAATATAAAAAAAAATGAAGTTAGTTGTTGAATAGGAATTGCCTTAGATTCTATAAATATTTCTTATTTTCGAGTCACTATTTTGGGTCTGGGTTGTAGTGAGTATTTTTGAATATTATATTTACTAGCGTTTGTTTTTGGGTCAACTTCATACAAGTAGTTTCCATTTAACTTTTGCCCGATTATAACTCATATATGTAAATTCTATATTACTTTTAGCTATACAGCATTCTCTCTACTATTTTGTATGTTTTATTGTGATTTTATTTGAAGAAATATGTTAAAATTTTAAAATGCAAATTATTGCTATGTATTTTGAAACGTAAATATTGTGAACTTTTCAAAACTTTGATACAAACTTACAAAATTATAGTTTTTTATATAAACCAAACCATATCTAATAAACCTATAAGTACAAGTATAACATTTTGCACTTATTGCATCTGGTGCAAAAACGAAGATAGACCTTTTTGAATGACGCAGAGCACGAAACATGAGACAAGTGGGACACCAGGATGTAGTAGCTGTGGTCCAAGTGGAAGTGGAAGTCGAACATGATCTGTTTGAGTGAGCTAGTGAGCTTGTAAATGTTTAAAAATGTCCTTTCTTATCTCCGAAAGACACACATCAGGAGGGAAATAAGGCTTACAAAGGACTTCTTGTTCATACACGCGAGTTACTGCTACAGACACAGACGCTGCGCGAGCGTATGTCCCGCTATGCCTGTACGTATATATAGTCTGTCATTAGAATAAAATGGTTTGTTTCTACTTTCTCCTTTATACTTTCTCCATGACCAGAAACCAAAAACTAGGAGCCAGAACCCAACGGAGAAAGTAGACGAAAGAGAAAGCCTCTGGAAGTTAAGACGGTTCCAATCCAGCTCCACCCAAATCCACACATTCCCATTCCAGTCATACGTACTTAACTGCTTCGGGTCTCCTCCAACTACTTACGTACATCATCAAGTCCCTTTTTTTCCTCATCTCAAATGTACATCCGTTTTTATATATATATTTTTTTTTCGACCCTATCCTCTATACGTCTCCTTCTCCTTCTTCTTCTTTTTTTTTTGATCCATTGGGGATTTTATCCAAAACGAAATCCTTCCAAGACTTTAAGCCAAAATGACCGACCTTTCCCTTTGTATTTTATAGCTCAGGCCAAAACGCCAAAAACCCTCCCTCTCTTAAAAAAAAGCCACTCTACACAAAACTCAACTAGAAATCTAGGACCGGTATAAAACTACGCACTTGACTTTCTTTTTTCGTTTTTCGTTTCGTTTTGGCTCCACTGACTTAACATTGGCACCACATTACCATTCATTCCAAGCATCCACATCGATTCAAAATTCATGAAGAGAAGAAAGTACAAGTCAAATAAACTCGAGTTTTATCTTGAGTAGCACAGTACAAAAACCCAGATATTATATATGATATACATACGGAGAAAGTATGACCCATAAAAAAAACTATGTCTTAAAAAAAACTTCAAAAATGTAAACGATTCCACTTTCACTTCGGCATTTTAAAGCTATAGATATAAAAAAAATCGACAATACAAAATTGTGAAAACATTTTTGTGCTTTTCCCCCCTACTCTTGTTTTTAAAAATAGAACGCGGTCTGTAATCGTAATCTTTAAAATTTTCCAACAATGATTTTGAGTTTTGATTTCTTACATTTTATATAATATACTACTTGTTTCAAGTAAAAAGTAAATTCAAAAAAATGTAGTATTTAAAACAAAACATTAGGTAGGAGTTTGTAGTACCACACAAACAAAAATTATTCATGAGGTAGGAAATATATAGGCCAAGATTATTATTACTATTGGTAGTTTGGTGGTAATACTGCGGTTGCTGGTTTAAATCCTTCAAGCTTTGCTATATGTGCGTCAGTCGTTTTTTTCCTGGTAAAATTGTAACCACAGCAAAAGTTTATTAGGTACTTTGTGTAGTATATGTTTTATAGTTGTGTGATTATTTTTAGTATATTTTTTGTGTACATTTGTCCAGAAAATTTATTAGATTATATTTATAGCTTTTTCTGTGGGTTTATGGTAAAGGTACCGCGGAACTACTCCTCCTGGACATGGGGTTTTTTTTTGTAGAGAATTTAAATAATTTAAAAGAAAATCTTATAATACGAGAGAGATGAATGTTCCATGTTTGTATTTGAACAGATGGAGGGTTATATGTCTGTAACGTGTGTGTGTGTGTGTCATATTATGTACTATGTACTTATATCGTCTCTGACTATGTATAGTTGATGGATCCACGAGCGATTCAAAATCGAGATTTAGGAAACTAAACCGCAGCCTCCAGGGATTGTTATTTCATTCCTTTCATCTAATTTTAGTCTCAGCATGTGAACAGTGCTTTTCTCTACGGTTCGTACATACTCATCCACTTTCACCACTCATCCCTCACGTCCGATACAAAACTAAACCTTTTGCCACAGAGATGCGCGGCTCAGACCACATATGATAATAATAACAATAATATCTTGTATCATATATATTGTGTATCTCCCTATATAGAAATTTAACTCACAATTCTTTGAATAGTATATAGACATGCTTTCACTTCTACTTTCTACTTTCTATTTTACTTTCACTACTATAAAATGTCCTTAGCGCTATAAGTTTTTCCTACGTATAATTTGTAATTCGACTCCCCTGTACGCTATATGTACGTGTCCTGCTGCTGCGTATTCATTTACTTTCAGAAATAATTTTATTTTAAATTCATTCCCAAATTCATTTTCATAACAATGTGCTTAGAGAAAGAGAGAATCAGAAAATTGCCTTGAGGGTAATAATACTCGTACGTACGTATGCGTATGCGGGGAGAGGAGAGGTATTTAGAAATAAGTGCTTTCTTTGTGCTATGTACTGAATACATTGAATGAGGATTGTTAGTGTAGACACACTATAATGGAAATAAAACTACAAGGGAACGTATATGCACATGAATGAGAGATAAAAGGAATGATTAAACAAAACCAAACCAGTTTATTAAATCCCATGGATAAAAGCTCTATATTGCAACATTGTGAGGTTGGATTTGAAGTTTGTGGGCTTCTGGGTCTCTTCCCTTCTTTATTCCTTCTGGATATGAATTGGAAATACAAGATTTTGCTTCTATCTGTATAATGTTTATAGTTCGTTATACACAGTTAGTTTGTGAATTTCACTCAGTATAATTATAGAAAATGTGAATCCAAATGTAGAAGCAAAATTAAAACCAGTAATTGGAACAGAATTGAGGTAGTGCGCTTCAGGTATCGTGAAATAACGTCTACTCAGGAACTTTCATCAGCTTTCACTTTTGTGTGTGTGAAACGAAATGAAATTTAATGTGTAAGCTTTCACTCTCTGTGTATCTGTTTATGATTTATAGGATTATAGAAACAATATAAAAGTTCCGGCCGCTATTTCATTTGCCAAAACATCAGCTAAGGAGAAAGCATACAAAAATAACTGTTTATTTTTTACATTGGCTTTACAAAATTTAAAAAAAAATATTTTTATTACATTGCAGTACGTTAAAGAAAATTATATGCCACAACGCAGAAGCAAGTGAAAGTCGGTTTTTTAAAAATTTTAAATCAATATATATAACAAATGTGTTTCAAAAAATTAATTTGCTTCAGACATACGGTTCTAATTAAATAATTTAAACAAGAAGTTTTAAATGCATATAATATAATATACATCCCTTATTTTACATTTACCCTAAGGAGATTCTAAGAAGTTCCTGGAAATTTAAACATTCAGCTTTCACTCTGCTTTCCTCAAGAAAGACAAAATCTGTAATACAATGCGCCAAAGAACATTCCAGTTTTAATTACAAATAAGCACCAAAGTGAAAGCACACCATTTTAAAGTATGCAATTTGCACTTCAGTCATTTATTTTGAATATGCTATACTTTCTTAAATCAATTACAGATAAATAAAGGATAAATTTAGAGGTTAAATTCAATTGGTGCTGTAAGTAGAGGCTTACGCATATGTACACTACCTTATTAGTTGGGTGAAAGTCAGAGCCAAATGATATAAGCCGCCTTGTGACTCTTGTTAGGCTCTTAAACGAGAGCGAAATCGACACGGCACACAAAACTCTTAATACCTTCTCATTTAGTAACGATGTAGTTTCTCCAACTTTTTTACAACTTACTGACTTTCTTCAATCTCAAATAATCCTTGAATTCGAATCCTACTTTCTTATTCCGATTCCCCGCTCAACATTCTACACTGATCTTCAGTATCCTTTTGGGATCCAATCAAATCAAAGAGATGTGCACTCTGAATTTCAAATCTGAACTGAAATCATGAATTGTGAGCATTGCCATATACTATATACACTATATACAAATGTGCAGATCAGCCTTGAGACATCACAGGTTGGTGAGACTGCAGTAGTCTATAAGGCACTATGGAGAAAGTGATGAGTTGCCATGGAATTTCGATTCACTTAAGTTCAGTCAAGTCAAGTTAGACCAAGTGAAAGCCAAATTTTCAAGACATGAGATCAAGAATTGAAATACTGACACTAACTTAAAAGATTGTAGAACGGAGGAGTACGATTACGCGTGAAAGCACTGATATATCTGTATCTGTATGGGTGGAATAAGCTGTAGACGGTGCTGAATAAACTGACGCCAAGAGAAAGCCAAGCTGAAAGGCGGTTGGAAGGTGGGACACTTTTTTTTCCAAACTCAGGCGTAATGTAATGCAATGTGAAAGTAAGGAAAGTTAAAGTGTAATGTGTCCAACACATCGCCTTACTCTAAATTTTAAGGAACGCGGTTTCAATTATTCATTTAGGCTGGAAATAATTTTTTTTAAGTAGCTTCAACTACTGTCGCCGTCGTCCTCTGAGTGGGACAACTTTTTTTAATGGTTTGTAACGGTAAGGGTAAGTGAAAAAGTAAGGTTACAATATCAGTTGCCATGGCAATATTTAAATAAAAAATATAATAAAAAATTTGATATTTACTAAACAGTCAATTGATTTTGTTTGTGTTATGTGTTGAAATGTAGCAATACTTTCCATGTTGTTAATAATTAAAACGAGCTTTATCTTCCAGGAACAAAAAGCACTTAAATACTTGATTTTAGTCCACTGTTCGGAGAAATGAAAAGTTGTCGTAGTTCTTGGAAAATTTACCGTAAAAGCCTGAAAGGCTTTTAATATTTTGAACGCGCTTATGAAAACTTTAAAAGTTTAAAAAACACTTTCACCAAAATTTCACTTTTACAAGTTTAGGGGAAAAACTAAATTTTACTACGCATACAATAAGTTCTAGGAATTACGGTACATCCGAGAAAAGAAATTTATAGAAATTTACGAGTACTATGACCTAATTAAATTATTTCAATTTTCAATTTTTGGGTAAACCCTTTATATACCGCTGTGCCCTTACAAAGTAGTGAGTCATTTCTGGAAAATGAATCGGCCTTGGTTTAGTTAACACCTAACTGTATACTGTATATCTACGATAATAAAATTGACCTAGATGCTAATATGTTTCTTGTAACCAGGACGGTGACAGTAAGCTGCTTTACTAAAATAATTATTTAATAATTTATATAGTTTTCATATTTAAATAGAATCTATTTGTAGAATTTATAGAAAAAGGGAAACCAACCAATTTTAATTTATAAATTTCCAGATAAATAAATACAAACCCACTGATGAAAGCAATTAGATTAACTTGTGTGATGTTTTCAATTTTACTAAATGATTGTAAGCCGTAAAATACAAATCAAAGACTTTACATAGAACTTGTGATTATTAATCAGTTGCATAAATTCAAAATTGAAACTTGCTAAGCTTCAATTTATAAAACGTTCAATAATATTAAGTTCCTGTCCCATTTACTTTCTCTGCTTTCTCTTGGTACCTTTTATATGTCTGCTCGGATTTTAATTTTTAATTGCTCTAGAATTTGAAGTGGATGGCTTTGTAGTATGCATGTTTGGCTTTTGTTTTATTGCGAGTGTGGTATACATACTACTATTGCCACATATTAAAAATACACTGTCAAGGAACCCTAAAACGTTCTTATAACATTAATGGTTTTTTGCGATATTCATATGTCACCTTATTGTTTCATTTCAACGTTTTTTTACTAAATAATAACCTTACAAAAACTTTTACATATCAGATTATGCAGTTGCCGGTTCTGTTCGATCCGGTCCCGGGTAACATGAATTAAGAAAACTTATTAAGTGTATGTACATACTCCCTCATTATGTATTTAAAACTTTTTAAATTGTTTTTTACAACAAATACGTGGTTGTGCTTTTAACTAATACAAAGTATTTTCCCCAGTATCTACACAAGGTAGTTCAGGTTTTTCAATAAAAATACATCCCGTTCAGAAGGACCTCTCGTAGGTCGTCTCGTCCTCGTTCCACATCCCATATAATACTCACATGGTGTTCTATATGCATATACACGTGATGGAATTCATAGTATTAATTTCGCATTACTTTCACTCTGACTTTCACCGCTCTCTCTCTCTCTCTCTTTTGTTATTGGTTTCAAATGTCTTGTAAATGGATACTCAAACCCAAGAGCTAGCTCACGATTTTTTTTAGAAGTAGCGAGAAAGCTTAGGAAACTTTTAGAAGACTTAGAGAAGGAGAAGAGCTTTACATTACGGATTATCAAAAGGAAGGTAAGTACTTCAAAGAGATTTTTGAATGAGTTTCGGAACAATCGGTATTCACGTCCACATCCTCTCTCCCTCCCTCCCTCCCTTCAAACAACATGAAAAACAACAACAAATTGCAATGGTATATGCAACACAACTTTTTAAACCAATTGGGAAGCTTCGCTATGCTCGTCTGCTGAGGCCGTCATTAGAACTTTATCCAGAGAGAAAGTTGTGTGTTTCAATTTAAAATGCTCCCGTAGACAATTTCAGGATTGGCAGACAATATTACACAAGTTCCACATTTCCGCTCTCGCTTTCAAATTACAACGTTAAACTTTTTAGTTGTAATAAGCTCATTATTTTACAGTAAGTGAAAGTCAAGTTGTATTATCTTTACTCATGTTCCACTACAGTTGTCGTTTCACCCAGGATCATGCGTACTTGAGTTTTTTGAATAGGGCACTGTAAGTAATGTACTAAACTTACTACTACACTCCCAGTATTGTACTCAACCTAATCTGATCTAATTAAAACAAGTTACTTATCTACACACACTAGTAATGGCAATACCTGGACCTGAATTTGATCAGTATTGGAAATTATCGACATGGATACAAAATACTTAAATAAAATTAAAAATATCCCCATCTCAATTTTTACGCCCTTCCCCACACGCCTAATAGAAAACGATGGTGAAAGTGGTGAAAGTAGAGAAAGTTACTAACTTTCCCTAACAATGTAGCATTTTGATTAAAATCGTGAAATGAGATTCTTTCTCCGTTTGCTAAGCAGATTAAAAGAAATAAAAAAAGGAAATGCGTTCCTATTCGAAGATGTGGGCTTGAGTATATACGGCTTTGAATTCCATAGTAAAATCCAAATGCGTTGTGTAATATATAATGCTCCTTCCTCCTGAGTAGGCTTCTTTAGTACCCTTTAAACTTGTGTGTATAATATGAGTAGTAGAGATATAACATTCACATGTATACTGCATAGCATACGTGTGTGGATACGACAGAAAATGAAAGTAGATTTCTTTTTTACTTTTCTATAGGAAAAATACGTTCACGTAATACAGCTATTAAATTTCCTTCCCAAATGTCTGTTCCCCCCAAAAAATACTGAACTAAAGAGCAGACTCCATAGAAGATACACCCGAATAAAAACCGACAACGAAAACGATGAAACACTCAAACTCAAACATGGGGCATATACATATGCAAGATCATTGCATACGCTATTTTATTTCTTATTTGTCGTAGGAGTACTCTGGCTTTCGCCCTGCCCCGCGCCGTCATATCAAATCCACATATGAAGAAGTAAAGTGAAAGTTCTTATGTATATATATATAGTTGCACACAAAGTACATGCATACATTGTACTCGTCCAACGGTGCTGGAGCTGGAGCCGAGACGAAGAAACAAAAAAAAACAGTAGATTATAGAGCAATGCAAGTGGAACGTGTCTCAACTTGCTTTTTGCTTTCGGCTTATTTTATTATTACGGAATACTTGAGCGTAACGCGTAAAGTAGGAGAGATCGAAAACAGTTGGATTTGGACTTGGATATGACTCAACATACCCAAAATGAAACGCATGGGGGAAAGAAGGCAAAAGACTTTCTTTCACTGTATAAAAAAAATTAATTCGATTTTTCTCCGAGTTGTTTTTATGCCTCGCTTCATTCTTACTTACGATTAGTCTAATCTAAAAGAAAAAATGCGGAAATGGGGAAAAGAATAAAAATTGTGAATAAAACTGTTTGTCGCATTTCACTTTCACCCGGCAGCAAGCCCCTTTGCCCTCCCTTTACATACACACTCCCACTCAACTTTTATTTGAACGTACTCACCTGTATATATAAGGTATTTTACGAGTTATCTTACAGAGAGAACAAGCCGTAGACTATGATTAATGATTTATATCAATTTAAAGATACTTTTGCTATTTATTGCATAATTACTACAAGTGCCTCTTGTATTTTGTACAGTGTTCATAGGTAGAATTTTAATGTGTGCTCAAAAGTGAAAACACACTTTCTCCAATAATACAATTGCATGGCTTGGGGGTTGAAGGCGTAAAGAAATAACTCAGATATACAGAGAGAGATACAAAGAAATGTTCCCATTCCTACAATTAAAATAAATTACGAGAGTGAAGGCGAAAATTGGTAATACCGGCGGTACTGGGACCCCGATCGTGAAAATCAATATTTTGAGTGAGTGCCAGTCCTGAAACTTATTGTTAATGAAGGATGTCTTGAGAGTAGGCCGCTCCTCGTCCGGATATTTGCATAACCATGTGATCATGAATGTTTATTGTATATATATGTGCATAGCTAAAGATATTTCTATAGACAAAGAAAGCAGTGGAGCACTCTCATTTATCAAAGAGATTGGTGCGTTTGGATCCGGATCTGGAATCCAAAGGATCTCTCACATCCTGAATGTTTCTTAGGATAGAAAAATATAAGCTTTTGTCGTTTAGGGAAAAGAAGAAAGACGAAAGAAAGTAGAATAGAAAAAGAGAAAGTCGTCCTTACCTTGATTAGAAGCGATTAGAAGGAGGATGGAGGGGATGGCGAGGAGTGAATTGAGATTAAATCGACTCACACAAGAACACGAAGAGTAAGCCATTCTCGTCGTCATATTGACTAAATGGCTCAGCTACGTGCTTCAATAGCAGAAGCAGCAGCAGCAGCTCAGTTAATTCTACTTTCTCTCTACTTTCACAAGTACAAGTCCCGCCTTCCTCCAAATTTATACGAATATTTTCTGCACTAACTTGTCAACAACGACAACGCAACTGAAGTCAAAGCCAACGTGGAACTTCTCTCTATATTGTTGCCGCACACTATCAGTATATTTACTATAGTTATAAGCTAGGAGCGCTAAGCCCCGTCCTTCTCACTCTTCGCTTGTCCTTCACTGGAGATCTTTTTCGCCCTGACTTTCTCCTGATATTTCCTATATTTCTGTCCTCTTGACGTAATGTGATACGATCCGGATCCGGGGATGTAAAACCAAAGTTGAAATTGAACTCACGACTAATACCACTATTACTACTACTACTACTCCTCTGCAACTGGTGTACTATCGGCCAAGTGTGTTGTTGTTGTTGTTGTTGCTGCTGAAACAAGGAAACTCGTATTATATATGTCTACACTCTGAAATACTGTAGATTGTACACACTATATATACTGTGTTCATATTAGAAATACTATACAGGGGAAATTCCGGGAGAGAAATCCAGATTCCAATCCAAGGCTGAGGGAAAGCGATATTTCGGAGAAAGCAGTTCAACACAATCTGTTACAATATGCTTTACGATTAAGTAACGAATCACATTCTACAATGTAATATTACGGCTCGAGATGAGAGTTGAAACAGAACGAGAGCAGTGAGTGTTTCCTTTGTCCCTGTCTAACAGCTATATTTTGATTTTGTTATTTTCTCTCTCTCTGTTTTCCTATTACGTATTTCCTATTTTCTGTTTCGTGTTTCTGGATTTTGTAGAACATCCAAAAGCGAAAAAAGTGTTTCGATTGGGAATGACGAGGACGATCTCGCTCCCTTGATGACGATGCGATGATGACAAAGCCAAAAGTTATATTCTATTTTCACATAACAGTTTCCTCTCTCTCTCTCGCCTTCTCCCTCGCACAGATTTCACTCCTTTCACTTGAAGAGAAGATGAAGCATGAGGGCCAACGCTTACGGGACGACACACGAGAGCCGGCTCAATATATTGTTGTATTAGCAGCAGCGTTGCGTTTCAGACGGCTCAAGTATTGTTTCCTAGAAGAAGAAAAATCATAAAAATTGGATTAGACTTTCACTTTCACCCCTTCCATAGCAAAGGACACATAAGACATAAAGTAGATTGTGTGTATACTTTAGGCATTTGCCAAGATACACCCTTTTATTTGTGAACTACAACCACTGCTTCTCTTATTGTAGTTGTTGCTATTTTCCTAATATTTTGTAGATAAAATTTAATACGGTGAAAGTCTGCTAAGTTTCCTAGAAGCTTAGCTCAAACGGATCTTGCTTCTAGTTTCTTTTCAGACTTTTGTTCCCGACTTTTTTATTGGGTGATTTTTTAACTTTTACATTCTTTCCCATTTAGAGTCTAGTTTGCATTGCTAACTACATTGAAATAAGCATTTTGTAAATGTATGTCAGTTTAATTCCAGTTGCTTTGTATGTTAATTGTGTATGGTATTTCATTTTTTAATTTATTATTCGTTTTATTTTGATTTAATATATTAGTTTCTTAATAATTTTCCAGTCTAATTAACTTAATTTCCATACGGGATTTTAATCTGAACATATAATTAATATATAACGTGACTATGTGAACATTGCTGAAGTTAAAGCAAATCCATAAAACAAAACTTGTTGCGTTGGTGAAAGTAGAAATTAAAATAAAAGTAAAAAAAATATAGGTGAAAGTAAATTTTGAATATTGCTAAATTTATAAATTAGAACATAAGACAATAAAATACTTTTTAATTTTAAATCAAATAACCGTTCTTAGTAGGATTCTAAAATTGTCGTTTGAATTTAATCACATTTCGAATTAATTACAAAAATGATTTATTAAACTTATGAAAAGTTTGAAACTATTGAGAATTGAAATGCGCATTTGTAGTACAATGCTTACTGTCACTGCACTTGACATTTTTTAGCTTGAATCTTAAAATTTAATCTGCTGTAACCGCTTTCACGCGTGTGCATGTGTGTATATAATATACTACAGTGCAACGAAACGACGTACATGTCATTGAAATTGGCTCCAAAATGTTTTGCAATAAGGTTTTGTAGGGTACATGGGCGCTGCTAATGAAAACAAATTATTTCTTAATAAGCAAGGATGTGGAGATAAGTCGTTAAGTAGTGCTTGAAATGGTCTCTTGGATCTTATCTGGAGGAGATCTTCAAAAACCCAACTCAAACTGCACTCATACACGAGGATAGATACATTAAAGCACATATTATATGCATATGTACTTCCCTAATTCTGACGCCCATAATATTATATAAATACTCGACTATGTGGAGCACACTGATGACGCTCAAAGGGCTTTCCTTTTTACAACTCATTCCTTTCACCTCAGACTTTCACCGCGACTAAAGCCATGGCAGCAGACGTGGCCATAGCTACAAATAAATTTCGAGTGTTCATTGTCAAGGATATACTCAGAAATAGATATGAATAAATGATATACTTATGTATATCATTTGCCAAGTATATAATAATAGCACTAACGTGTAGGAGTTACAGAGATCTGTTGGCAGCTTTCCCTCAACTATTATACATAGTTTCGGTTCTATTTTCAAGTCAACCGGAGCTTGCTCTAGTTCTTATCGTCTCTCTAAGTGGCTCTAATGTTCTAAAGCCTTTACATACGATCACATATCGTCAGTGAGGAACCAAAATGACCCATATCCAATTTAAGCTAAAATCAAAATGAGCTATGTCATAAAAACAAAATGAGAAACAGGCGTAAAATGTTAATTATTACGAGTTTTTAAAAATTGCAAAATGTTCTATTTACATATTTTTGAAAAGGTGCAAAATTTTCTAATTCAATGTTTTTGAAAACGTGCAAAATGTTCTAATTTCATGTTTTCGAAAGGTGCAAAATGTTCTAATTTCATGTTTTTGAAAAGGTGCAAAATGTTCTAATTCCATGTTTTCGAAAAG
>JAQFZE010000043.1:0-52412 GCA_034695245.1 Dicyrtomina saundersi
TTTACCAAAGAAAACCATCAATAAAATCAAAATGGTGGTTTTTGTATGGAAACAAATTGCTGCCTAAAAGCAATTCCATCGTCCGGCCCTGCCTGCTTCAAGCACAACTTGCAATTTATAAAGATTTTCGGAAACCTTAGTGCAAAGGGAATCATAATATTATGAACAAAACTTTGTCTCGAATCGCTATAGTCAGCTAAAATATAAAGTTTACAATCGACAAAACATAAAGCAGGTACACCGTAAAGCTTCTAATAACTCCCGGGGTCTTTAGCATTGGAATCAAACATAGAGAGGATTTTGTTTTTTACACTCGGGTTTCTAGTAACTCGCGGGTCTAAAGCCTTCTGTCCAGTGGACTTGTCTTATATCTGCCTACAACAGTATTTTGGTATAGGGTATATTCCGGTATATAGGGTTTTATAATCCGTCCTCAGCTTTAAGCTCACAATTTGGGAAACTTTAAGGCACCGTAGCTCGTAACCGAATTAAAGATTATTATTATATCCGAAAGCATGCCCATTTTTAATCACGCCAGTGCAGTGACACGAGGGCCAGGCTTGTCACTGTCGTTTGGTCGTTCGATTGTTAAGTGAACATTGCTTCTCATTTAAATCCTTATGATCCGTGGGACGACTCACTAGTCAGATTGTATATAGCATGTACTACTTGGCTTTCCGTAGGCTGCAATATAGACATATAGTTTTAATTATTATTAGATGTAATAAGCGTTTAGTTTGCACTCATGTCGACTTGTACATAATGGGGTACACAATTATAATGATAAAGAATTTCCTGGAAAATCCCCTAACAATCATCTTTACTGCACCCGCAACCTACGTCTTCCTCCTCAACCAAATTTTCCAGGATTATCGTATTTTTAGTTGGAAAATTCCAGACGTTTCCACGCATTATATTTGATTAAATACAGAATAGAAATAGAAAGGACTTAAAAAAATAGAAAGGAAAGGAAGCGCGGTAAAATAATAATGGGAAAATCAGCGTATTTTTCCTTGTGCACCCTTTCAGGAAGGGCCAGGTGATCGTGATCCTTATCTATTATTCAGATTTCAACTTTGACTTTGAATATGCTCAATAATTTCTTATGTATATATGATTTTACTAATATTGGCACTGAGTATTATATATATATAAATTCGTTTATTCAAGTAAAATACATGTAAATAAAAAATACGTTTTTACTTCCACTGCACTGACAGTTAGGGGTTATATCTTGGTCTTGAACTATCACAGATGTAAATACACTGGAATTTGGATGTAACGATTTCAGAGATAAGCAACATTGAAACATGCGGCTTGCCTGCTACTTTGCATTTTGCATATAGCTGATTGGGAATGGTGAGAGCTTGAACTTCTTTTTTTTAACTTTTTTTAAGTTTAAGAAACCAAATAAATACTTCTTGGCGTCCATTCTCGGGAACAGATTTCAGTTGATCACAGGCCACTGTAAGAGCAACATCACCAAGAACAAAGTCATCTCAAGTCAATACTGAAATTTAAAGAACACAGTTTAATTAAAATACACTTTGAAAATGGGAGCTTCTCCGGTAATTTTTCGATTCATTATTTTGAAATTATTCTTTTTTAGTTGATAAATTACTAGGAGCAAGAACTATTCTTGCTTTTTTAATAGTGTGCTAAATTGATTATGATATTTTTACAGGAGTCAAATCATACATAGGAACAATCTATACAATTTCAATTCTAACAATAATTTTTTTAAAATTATTTTCAGAAAATGTGGACTGGACTCATTCTATTGAGTTTAGCCTTGCTGAGCAGGGTGGATGGAGAGAGTAATGAAATAGCTCCGGATGGGACGATTTCAGTGGAACCATTGTCCGTTGTCCCACCGCCACCGAAAAGTAGTGGTGACAGTACGGACGTGGCCCCGCCTAGCCCGTCTCAGCCAGGACCAGGAAAAGGACCAGGGCCAGGACCAGGATCAGGACCAGGAGGACCTCATGACCTTTCTGGCACCTCAACAGAGACCAAGAATCCCGATGGATCCACGATCACTGTGACGCATTTTAGAGGGAATTTGCCCCAAAGTTCTTTTCATAATTTCGGTGAGTCTAATTTTTGGATTTTCTTTAACTCTATAATTATATTCTTTTCAAAACCTTCCTTAGTGAAACATAGAATTTCATGATTATTTTTTAACAAATAAATAAATTAGTAAAAATATAAGATCCAAATTCTTTGAAGCGCCTAAGCCTAACAAAAGAATTGCATTAGTTTCAAGATCGATTTCGGCAAATAGATTATAATAACTACATATACCTGACTATTTTTTATTGTTTTATTTCAGGTTTCCCCGCTTGGAATCACGTACCATCACCTTACTTCTACCCCTGGGGTCCACACCCAGGTCAAGGACTCCCGCTGCCATTCAATCCCAACGGAAATTTCAGGAGTCAGCCTTTTCAACCCAACAATGGAGGCAGTGGACCACCCCTCCCTCCTGGTCCGGTCCCGGCTCCAGAGAAAAATAGTTCATAGGACACCTGTGTCAACGTTTCTAAGCTCAAAGCAGCCTAATTAAATAATCGCAATACTTTAACTTTAGTTGTATTTTGTATTTTTTACTTTTGAATATGAATATGGAAAATCAATATTTTCCAAGAACTGCCTAGGTGCATAATTACTACTTAACTATAATTTTATTGACATTTTGAATGTTGATGATCGTAACGCTTTTTCTTCTGTACAGCATTCATTTTACTTTATTTTATTTCGTATCTTTTAACTTAGCTAACAGCCTTTCCATACACACGACATAATTGTACTGATATTAAAAATAAACTTTAACTTTGTACTTTCAGTATACAAATTAAATTATTCAAATGTAACCGTGAATAAACTGACTGTCACAATTTTCTACTTTGATAAAAAATATACTCTGTTCTTTTGGTTTAATTTTATTTTAAAAGAAATTGCATAGCACGCAAATCAAAGATCTGATTTTACCTACCTACTTTTGTCCATAATTATTCAAGCATAACTTTCCTAGGCGCCTCGGCACATTTTACTTAAATGGGCTTGATTCAATTCCAAGTTATAAATTCAACTGATTCACACTGTTAAAATAACAGCTATATTTGGTAACTAGAATTAATTTCATTGAAAAAATACGCCTATGCCTCACATATCTGCAGTGAAGAATCAAAATGACCTACTCATATCTTCAATTTTACGTAGTTTCAGAATGACCCGAATCCAATATTCTAGAAATCAAAATAAACCTAATGAGGAGCACAAATTAGTAACTCACTGGTGCTGTCAAGGAATCATCCATAAACGATATCATGGGTAAAACCAATGGGTCTGCTTGGATAATGATGACATCCTATGTTAAAGATAGCCATTGCCATTTACGCAAGGGTTAAACTGATGATAGGGGGGCATAGGACCCTAGAAATGTAAATATTCCAATAACATCATTTATGGACGACCCCTAAGTGCAATTGCACATGTACGTAATAAATCCAGCATCCACCATCTCTTTGTTTGTGACAGTGCAGTGTCAGGGTGCACTTGGGCAGTAGTCCCCGATTCAGTCTAAAAAATATTAATGCATACTTATTAGCATAACTCATTTAAAGTAGATAAGGAACAAAGCAGCCAAAATGCAAACACAGATTCTAAATGTGAAATGTTCTATAAAATACATAGCAGAATTCTACGCTAATTCCTCCCAGAAGAACAAATTAGGCTGACTAGTAATATTCTAATTACATACAGAGACAAATTCATTACGTCGATTTCGGTTTCAGTCGCGTTAACCTTAATACTCACGATCGATTAGGTTTGACTTATTTTTAATTGGTCGCACAGTTGGCTCCTACTCCCAATAGTTTGCAGACCACGTTAAATAAACTCCTATTACTGGACATTCCGGAAGCACGCTGCATTGAATACATTTATTTAGTGTACTTAACCGTTCCTACGGACATACAGCAAAAAAAACAGTGAGCTAACATTTCATTATCCATAATCCATAATAATCTTATATAAAATCCAACATACATTTTTGCATTTCATTACGTTGCTTTGGTGTACATCTTCATCTTCACTTTTCTTTTGTACGTATTCGTGTACATTTGCATTTTGTAATCAATATTTTCCTATTTTATATCCAATCAAGATTTTCTTTGGATCTCCTGGACTGGATCAGCTGAAACTCGTGAAAACTTCCATACTCCATATCATCGCTATTCACACTTCTTACAATGGGCAGCATCTTTCTGAAATGGGTAAGCAATTGACTTAATTATTATAAGATTTAACACTAGTCATAAGGGGTCGTCCATAAATGAAGACATCATCTAGGTGGGTGGGTCCTAAACCCCTCTCCATTTAAAGCTATGTTAAAATGTTGTCAAGAAAATGTCTGTAAAAATGTAAGCTCTATAGTGATTTTGATTGACTAACGACATCTTCTAAAAGTGATTCCATCTTTTTTCCTCAATACAATGTAGGGTCCCGCAACACTCGCACTAATGATCATCATCGCAGCCGCAACACTCACATCTGCTCAAAATCATAATCAGAGACCAACTGGAAATTCTGGAGATTCGAAAAAGTCCAATAACAAAGACAGCGGTAGTAGTAGTGGGAGTAGACTTAGTTTGGAGAAGGTCCTGGCTGAAGTGAGTCCTTATCAAAATTCCACCAAGCTATTTTCAGAACGATTTGGAAAGGCACCGAGAGATTCCCAGGCATTTCATTACCCCGAGCTTCCACAAGTGTACTGGAGCAAACACAAGCGCCCTTTTGTACCTCTGCTCGATCCTGAGATATACGGTGATTTTAATGATCACGGAGATTCTGCTTAGTGCATTTTTCTACCTCCTCTGTAGAAATTATTTAAATAATTTTTAAATATATCGATCCGATTATACTCACTTGACTTCGTCTAATCATTAATATTATTATTATATATTTATATTATTACACTTCATTTTGTACACATTTGATATACCAATGTAATTTTTCTGCGTCCCCCTTTCTTTCAGATTCGTAGTAATCGTCAATTGTAAATGTCATTCGCAATTACTCTGCCATCTAATTATTCTTTCAAAGAAACTAGTATTAGTACATACAGCTAGTATAAATATAAGAATCTCTCTGTGTTAGTATGGAGTATAGAGTAGGTATCATTACTAGGTACATATCTTTTCTCATTGATTCTGGTTGTCACTCAGTGAGTCAGATTTCAGAATGAGCCACACAATAATATTTACCTCGTAACAAATCTATAATAATATTATGTAACCTAATTATACAGTCAAATTTTCAATATTTACAACTTTTATAATTACATCATTTTAATACTACTGTGAACAGCACGAGAACCAGAGAAGCACGTAACAAGAGCACGAAACCCACATTAAATATTTATAGTTCGACATCGACCTTATGATTTTTTTTACCCATCCGCAGTATATTTTAATGTGCATGTGTTTTAAATAAAGAATTTGAATAACCAATTATATTATGACATCTCACTTCCCGTCATCTTCTTACTCATTCCATTATTACTTTTAAAATCATTTTCTGGCGTCGATTTCGACAGGCGACTTCTGGTCTTACTAGTTAGTCATACCATCATCATCATTCATCATAAACAATAGTTGATGGTGGAAAAATTCCATTGGTTGTTGGTAGTCACGGCTTGATGAAAAAAATGCGTTGTTCTTATTTAACCAGGTTGGCTTTCCTTAACTACTGCACTGACGTGAGTACCGTATATCTTCTAATACTACGCGGGTCACTAATAGAACGCTGTGCTTTAACATTGCCTGTTTCTAATACAACGCGGGGGGCAGACCACCAAGCTATAATACAACACGGGTCGTTGTATTAGAAGATATACGGTACTAAGAAAAAGTTAGTTGTTTTAGCTTGACTTTTGGATTTAAATTTTGACCGCAGCTTAAAGCATTGTACAGTATATATATACCTATAGGGATAGCTGATCGTAAATATTAGTAGTACGATTCCAGAAGTTGTTATCGTTGATCGTAGCATGTCACATTCTGCACGATTACTTAACTATTTATGCACTTGTGGTAAGTAGAATTAGAATTAGAATTACAATCCTGTTTATTATTATGTACCTCCGACCTATCCGCCTTACGTTACTATACAATGAGTAGTGTTTGTTCTTTTTTTATGAACGATTTTCTTTGTTCTTGTCTTCTTCTTTTCTGCAGTTCTTGTGTTGTAATGAGTAATGTAGTACATCAGAGAGACATTTGTTCCGGATTATTTTTTCTTCTTCGAATACATAATGCATTATTTCGTATCCGTATCCATGAAGGATTTGAAGCAGAACGAGAACGGAATATATATAGGCACATGATATAATTATAAGAACTTACATAAGTATAACCTACCCACATTTACTTTACAGTCATATTTTAGTTTCAATAATAAGGATTTTATAGCTTTGCCTGATGCGTATTCAATTGGTTTTGTCTTGTAAATTATTCACCGTCGTCGGTCGGATGATTAACACTATGTGAATTCGAATTCTGCGACGAACTATTCTCTCTCTGCGTTGTTAATGACAGTGAGGACTGACTGATGTTAAATAAATGTGAGATGATACTGTTGACGCGATGAGTTACAGAGAGAGAGAGAGATGATTAGTACTTCCATTTTCCATTCCATCCCTGTTATGACTGTCGTTCTAGTTGTCGTTTATTGTCATCTCGGAACTAATTACTTCCGTACTTAATGATATTTGTTGGACATTAAAACTACATGTTGAGTGTCAGCTTGGTATCAGTTGCTGGAAATTCCTCTACCCGTCAAGTCCACACAAGATAAAAATCAAAGTCAAAGTCACCTCATAATACTTTTAAATCATTATATAAGTAAACCTTGAAAACAAAACGTCTCAGTTTGGACAACTTCCATATAACAGTGTGTGTCAACTCCATTTTTAATTTCGAGCTTTCCTGTAATAACAAAAGAATTCACGGTAAATTTCGATTATTAAATGTTTGTTACATCTCAAAAAATACTAAGGGTCTTAAATAAACATCATACGTTTAAATTGACTTGTCTAATTAGTTCAGTAGTCAGGTATTTAAAAAAAGCATATTTTTGCAATCTACATACCTACTTACATGTTTCTATTTAACCGCTCTACCGCTGCCGTGCCTGACAACGACAAGTAAAATATCTTAGGTTTCAATCATGATGTTTTGGCCACTTTGAATCAGAAACTAAAATTCAAATACGCATTCATTGCAGTAACAATAGATATTTAAAATAGTGTCTAAAATAGACCTCGCAGTTAAAAACTCCCAAACCAAGACCGAGACCAAAACCAAAGAAAACAGACAGAATTAAGATAAAAAAGTGAATTGCATATTCTTCTACGGTTCAGCAGTCTAATACAGTAAAAACAAGGACATAAGTACATATATAAAAGTCATTCACTATGTCACATTATATCCAACAGCAGTTAGCAGTGCAAATGTCGTATAAATATTACATAACTATATTTTACATAGGACCAGCGAACCACAGACACAGCACTACTTAACTATACAAATAACTTATTGTTGACGATTGTACACCATCAAGTGACTAGTTACTAGTAGGTAGTTTGAATTTGAATTTATAAATGTAAAAGCTACCATATACTGATTCTTTTATTTTCAATTTCCAAATTAAAGATGGAAATGAAGCTGGTGGTAGTTGTTGTCTTGATGTTTGCAAGCACGGTTTACTCGGCTCCACCGGAAAAGGGTACCTTTGAGCAAGTCCAAAGTTCGGGTGTATCCGTCAGCAGTAGCCAAGTAAGTTAGGATTTGGTTAATTCATTTAAATCTGAATATTTAAATCAAAGCACACTAATACCAAATATTAACATTACTCACCTATGAACTTTGTGCACTAATGCTAACTTATAGGAAGGCCCTCACACATTTTCTTCTGGATTTGCCGCAGCCACTGGTTCGGATGGGAAAACATACTACGTGAAGGATGTGAACGGTCACATTGAGAAAGGCGTAATGGAGGGTCCACCTCCCACGCTGGATCTCAGCGGCGTTTTTGCCAATGCTTTCCCGCCCCAATTCCCATTCTATCCCGGCTACAATTTCGGCTACATGGGCCCAACCGCCAATTCCGCCTACCAATTGAATAACGCCATCCGCCAGTCTGTCAATCAGTATCTTCAGAATTTACGCATTTAATTTTGTTGTTTGGTTTTCTCGTTTTTTCCTTCTGTCAGTTAGATCCCTGGATTAATTTTTTGAAACTCAGTTATATTATGTTGACTGTGCGGACTAAATGTCTCAGTAAATCTTCAGTTGAAATTCACCAATTTTTAGAAATTAATTTTGTAAGGTAATTTCTTTTTCGAGGGCTATCACATGCACTAGGTTTTGTAAATTTGGGATCGGCCATTTATTAGGCAAGCCTATATTAGTGTCAAAGTGTGAACATTTTTCTTTGATTTATTTTATTTTGGGGTTTCAACGTTCGAATCATTATCATTAATCATGTATGTATAATAAACTTATCATTAACTTATATATTAAAATCAGATCTACAGACTGAAGGATGCAAAAAATTATATAATAGTTAGTTATTTTTGCTTTAATTGGCGTTGGTGGTATTACTATAATGGGTATTCCTGGGTGCTGGATATATGTTCGATATATATTCGATTGTATTAATAAAATATTATTATTTTTAAAGTCTTATGGTAATAGATGTAAATTGAAACTATGCTACATAGAATAGATTTTAGTCGTTATTAAATAAAATTGTTAGTGCAAAAATGCTGTACAGCCTAGCATACCAAAGATGTTCATTCCGCATTTGACTGTGTAAACATTATGAATGTGGAGATGAAATTTGTATAGTATATACTACATACCATTTGATAATGATTAGCTACATATAGATGGATAGCTGTATGTAGTGGATAGAGATGGATGTTGTAGTTAAGGTTGTGGTGGTGGTAGAATTTTTGTTAGTAGTGTTTCCTTATCTCACTTGAATAATGTTATGTGTAATTAGGTTACGAAAATGTTAAATATAAAAAAGGAATAACAATAGCCTTACTATTTAGGGGAAGAAGGAAAAGCGGAAATATGATAACTACCATGCGGTATTTTAATGCTATTTTAAAATTCAAATCGTGCAATTTATTTCATCCTCTTAAACCCAAGTCCACGGCACACTAATGTAACTTCCTTCTGTCTTTTCGGAAACATTTAAATAAAACTGGATGGGAAAAGGTTCAAGCATACATACATCATGTTAATTTATATCTTTATTTAGTTTCAAAGCTCAATACCAACGACCAACGTCTTAATGTCGAGATTGCTTCAGCCCTCAGAAATAGAGCATTGGGGGTCGTCCATAAATGATGCCATCGAAATGTTTACATTTGTAGGACCCTATGACCCCCCTGTGTAAATTGCAATCTTTAGCATAAGATCAGTATCCAAGCCGATCCATTCCTTTTATTTTATCTTAATCTGTGGAGTCAAGTAGCCGTTCCATTATTTGCATTGTTTTTGTGTTTTCAAATACCAGAACTGAGCTCTACAATTCTCTCCAGTAAATTATGAATAAAATTCCCAACAATAACTGGAGCACAGCTGATCCCATATATTTTGACAGGCCGCCCGTCTCGATGCCTATGCAGAGGGCAAAATTCCAATTCATCGTCAATGTACAATTCTTGAAGGTAGAGGCAGCCACTAAGGACTGCATTCACCCCCAGCTGCGTTATCTATTAATCAAAATTCAAAGCAAATATAGAATTAATATAATGCAAAAATCATTTTACAACCACTGAAGCTAACTATATACTGCTTAAATGGGAAAGTATGCGGCAAAGAAAGAAGAACAGGCACAACTTACGCATTCACAAAAGCCTAGGTCGAGGAATTTGAGGGTTGTCAAAAATTGTATCCCATCAATACAAACATTATCACTTATATTTTCGAATCGACGGAGTGTCAGTTTTTCTAAGACTGCAACAATAAAAAAAGGAAAAAAAGCGCCCATTTATAATATGTACAGCACATAAAAAATGACTACAGAGGAATCAATACGAAGAGTTTTTTGGCAAAATGGGATAAGTCCATCAAAGCAAATGTCAGTTTCTTAAATATAGACTCTGGAATTGTTTAGAAAATCTTCAAACATTTTTTAATTTGTGGACTTTTCCGTTTGCCTCAATATCAATAACTTAATATAGAGTCAAAAGTCCGTGAGATGAAATTTTAATCGTTTTGAGTGAAACCAATCTTTTTTAACTTGTAAAGTTTTTCTTGTATAAAAAATTTACGCACGGCAATTCTACAAACTTCGAAAGCACTCAAAATCCTTCTCAAAATCAGAAATGCAGCTTTTAGGTGGACTTATCCCATTTTGCCAAAAATCATTTAATGGACTTATCCCGTTTTGTCAAAACGCGAAATTTTGGCTTTTTTAAAAAATTGAACTTTACCATTCAACACGCTAACGTATCTAGTGCACGTAACGCAAATAATCTCATTTTTGAAAAAAATGGACTCGACCCGTTTTGCCAAAAAACTCTTCATATGCATTTAATAATGTGTGTCTGCAATTAAGTGGATTAAAATTACATTTTAAATTAGAAATGGTCCAAGGTTCGGACTGACTGTACTGCTCCGCATAGGATGCCTCAGTTCCCTCAGACTCATTTTCATTATTGTTATGATTAATGCCGGTGAAGTCATAGTCATTGGGTCCATGTGATTTTTGATAGTCCCACAATTCCAAAACTTTCAAATTAACTAGTCCACCCTGGGCCCGACCTTTAAGGATGGACGGTAAAAATAAATTCATGCGGATTTTACACTCATTCAAACATAGTTCAGTTAGCTGACTCAGCTGCGTCAGTATGAAAGGGACCCGAATATTGAAACCTCTGAGGAATAGTTTTTCCAGGTGAAAGGGAAGTGCGGCCACGAGCTCGTCCCCGGGTGTAAAGTAGGATAGGAGGGCATGGGCAGGGGATTCACCTGAAAAATGCAATTGCTTCAGTTGGCTCAACCTCTGGATAAAAGCTACATCCTCCGGGAACGTATCAATTTTAATTCTGGACCTTAATTGTAACTTCTCCAAATTTTGCCCGTACTCCACGAGCATTGGAGAGAGCCCATCCCCATTCAGGTCAAAAATATTCGTATGACTATCGCTATTAGGACTTTGAAATTGAAATTCCGTTAACTGTCCCACCAAGTATTTCATATACACTTTCAGCTGATACTTCTGATCCGCCCAACTTGACACAGTCACCCCGAATGTCTTCAAGCCCTTAAGTCGAGGCCAGTAGGCTAAACATTCGAAAAATTCATCGTCCAAAAATAAGTCCAGGAGTGAAGTGGAATTTCTTGTAATGATTTCCTTGAAGGATTTCATGCTCCGTTTCATCCTTTCAAAGGATGAAAATCCTCGTTGTAAACTTAAACTTTTTAGTTTACTCACATGGCAGAAAATTATTTTGAGGTTCTGAGATAAAATAAAGTCATTTCTTCGGGTGGGGAATTCTTTTCTGGATGAATTTAGTGACAATTTTTTTAATTTGCTCAAGTGGTGATGATCACAAGGGATATTTGTCAAGGATGGCGCTTTTGAAGAAGCTGAATGTAATTCCAAATCTGACTGTGCTACAGTAAACGGTTCAGCTATTAGGAGGAGCCAGTCAAGATTCAAAACTGTGAGATTACTTGAGTTTGTAATGATGCTTTTGAAAATATTTCTGTAAATAATACTGCAGCCTTTGATTGTGATTTCTTTGACAGCTATAAAATCAAGCTGACTCAAAATTTCTTGGACGCCACGCTCCTCCTCCGGCGTCCACATTTCTTCATAGTCGGGCAGTTCGAAAATTAGGGACTTCCAAGAGATTTCCGTGACGAGGAAAGTCGTGTCAGTTCCGGGACCGGGACCGGTGCCGGTCAGAAGGTCTTTCACGTTGGTGGGCCATAGTCGGAGTGTAAAATTCATGAGGAAACTGTTTGTACATGAAAATACTTGACGCCATGAATGACATACTTGACGGCAGCAACTTATATCATAGGGAGATATGTACTGTACTAATTTGTCCATAATCTGGGAAATATAATTGAGAGCTTAATTAAATTTTAGTTTCTATTCAAATTTTTTAACAAAAATAATTTCGTGAGTAACTGCAACAGTATCATTATTATTTTCCGGTGTTTTAAATTAAGCATACCACTTCATTGTTAAACGGAACTGCACTTAGTTCTCCAGCAGCCCCGTCCACCACCTCGTTCATCTCACAATTATCCATGCTGCTTGAATTGCTACATTTAGCATTTATGGCAATGTCAAAAATCCAAACACTGGCGAAGTGCTACATTTTCAGTTTTAGTAATAATTGGTACAGCTAATTTAGTTATATATAATACAATGAAAATGAATTCAAATGATTTATTTTGAGTACGACTAAACTCAAAACTCTGTGAGACGGGACGCTCTCATTAAACTTTAAAGTAGCCATACTTGTCCCTATCCCTGTAAGTAGAAGCACGAATGTGTATGTATATATATATATATTTTATTTAAATTCAAACTCCAACAATTTAAAAAAAATAATAATACTGTAGTAAATTATGTACGGATGTGACGTGCGTGCAACATGCAATGCACCCGTGGCCCGTGATGCATGGCATGTCGTTTTTATAACCTATGACATAATGAAAGCCAAGGCCGATTCATACATTCAAATGCATTTCATTATTTCATTACCTGTCTTAACAAGAATCGTATTGTAAAGCTCCAATACAAGATATCACATTATTTTTACATTGAGTAAAAAATTCAAAAATTTAAACTGAATTATTATTTTTTAAAAATACTAAAAGAACTGAAAAATATAAACTGCTTATATCTAACAACAAATTGGATATAAAATTCAGCTTTATAAAGGCATACCAAAGCAACCACTGACTGTACTAACTACTTGATAATAAAAGTTATGACAAAGGGCTAAATATAAATATATATAAAAATACATATTTTTATGTATTAAAGTGTACAAAAACGCAATATATAAAATTTGGATAACTCAATTAATAATTTGATTGAAAATGGACTTGTTGATTTAATTATGTAATTTACTATTTAATTAATTTCAAACACCATGTTCCTTGCTATTTTAATGGTACATATTTTAAGGTAAAGTTGAGAAAAACAATGCAACTTTATTAAAATAAAGTTGAACTGACCTCCGAAGGACTCAGATATACGTTTCAAAATTTGGTTGTACATTTTTTATGCTTGCTATTAATTTACAAAATATTGTCTTCAAAGGATTCAAATTCTATAATAATGAAAATATCAAATCCAGGTTAAAAATTTTAAAAAACACTACTTTAAAAGTTACATATCAATATAGGTACTTATATAATTTTGCAAAACTTTAATAAAAACAGGGGCAACACTAAAAAACGGTAAATTGTAAATGAATACAAACTTAAAAACAAAAAGCACATAAGAAAAAATAATACACACGACGTAGGTACTTAAGAGCCAATTTCTTTTGGTACAGAAATTTGAATTTTACTCAATAACCGACGATCTACTTTCCCCGTTTTGCCAACTGGAAGTTCTGGAAGTATGATGAGACCTCCTCTGAGTCGTTTGTAAGGTGCCAAATTGTCTAGATAAATTATTAATAAAAGTATGTAAATATATACAAAACGTTTACATCATTCAGTCTGATAACAAAAATATCTCTCTTAAATCTTTGTATTAAAATAAATGAAATCTTAATGATGACCTCACCATTAGAATATTTTCGAATGTCATCCGCGAGGGCACGTGGGTCCTTTAGCGTAACAAAGGCACGAGGAATGGTATCTCCCCCCTCCGGATCAGGGATGCCCACAACGCAAACGTTGTCCACAGCTTCATGACGATGTATAATATTCTCCACTTCACTAGGCGATATCTGCAGTGCATTATTTGTATGAATTTAATTTCCCATAATATTCACCTCTGTGATTCACCCATATCATTGTGCGAACAATTAGTATCAATAATCAATAGGTATTCGATGCATATAAGAACTAAAATCTAACTTACATGATTGTTATAGTATTTGAAAATTTCCTTGCAACGATCCACAACATATAAGAAACCGTCGTTATCAAAATATCCGACATCTCCAGTTCGGAGCCACCCGCCTGGAAATGATTTTTCATTTTCCTGAAAATTTGGTGAATAATAAAAATTTTGAAAAGCGCCATATGAGATTGGATTTTTAAAATTTTATGAGAAAAATGTACACTTGATAATTATATTTATGGTGTTATTAACACATAAATATAATTAGGCAACCTCTGGTCTGTTTAAGTAGCCAGCACAAATGATCTGACTCTTAAAGCAAAGTTCGCCTTGCTCGTTGGGTCCGAGTGGGATCCCCGTCTCGACATCTCGAACTTGCAGCATTGTACCTGGTGTTATTTTGCCAACACTGAAATCTGGAACATCTAAGCAAACAATTCCAATTTTATCCAGCAATTACTCATTATAAAATTTCGTGCCCACAAAAAATACAGAAATTAGTAGAGAAGTTAATAAAAATAATGCAAAAATATTAAGGCGTTGAATTCAGATAGAGACACTAATTTTATTTTAATTTTACTCGGCCAAACTCTTGCACTGTGCTCAACATTAGGGTCAAAATTTCTTGTAGATGAAAAAAATCCACATTCTGTCATTCCGTAACCCTGTGTAAATAGAATTAAAACCATTTTATTTTGTGCTCACTGAGACTACGAAATCATTTACGGACGATCCCTGTATTAAAATAATTTACGTTAATAACTCGAACACCAGGTAGAGATTCCATAGTTCTGATATAACTTGGCGTGATTACAACCCCACCAACCAGAACGTTCTCAACTGAGCTCAGATCGTAATTTTTGGCATCCTCATCATTGACTAAGTAAAGTAAGAATTTTGGAAATCCAAATACTGTTGTGGGCTAAATTACAATATTCAATAAATGAATGTAAATCATATAAAATAAAACTCACAAAAACTAAAGTACCGTATTTCCTGTAATAGTACACGGGGTGTACTATTCAAATTCCGACCTCCCAGACCCATGTACTATCACAGGCCCGTGTATTAATACAGACCCGTGTACTGTCATATAAATAGTGTGTTAAATAGATCCGTGTTCTATTCAAACTCATAGCTCTCAGACCCGTGTACTATTACAGGCCCGTGTACTAATATAGACCAGTGTACTATTACAGGAAATACGGTATATTAACATTGACATATTACAAAATATTTATGCAATATTTTTAAGAAAACCTTGTAATGGTGAACAGCATAAAAAATATTTTCCTTCGAGATGTTCCTCATCATTAAAATATGTTTTCCACCGACTAAGGCTGACAAGGGGAAGCATGACCCAGTGATGTGGGTTGGTCTGCCCATTATAAGGTCAATTGACTCTGGTTCGTTAATGGGTTTTTCTTTCCCATACTTATAAATGCACTGAGTGTAGGTCGCCAGTGTTTTTACAAGTCCATAGTGGGTATGAATTGCACCTTTACTGGCTCCAGTAGTTCCACTTGTGGCCAGTATTAAGGCCATGTCATCTCCGTGAACTTCCAAACTTGGACAAGCTAATTTTAAATAGTTTATAAATTAGTATCTCCCTTCTCCAGGGTCAGGGCTTCGCCAGGCGGCCCTTCTTATAAATAAATGCATTGTTAACCTTAATTTCTAACATCTCAATTGGAACTAAAAACACTGACCATCCCCATTATCATTAAAGAGTTCCTCTACGGAAGTACAGCCAACAGCGTCTCCAAAAACAAACACTTCCACTTTCCATGGGACGTTTTTTGCGGCAGCCGTCACTTCCGATGCGGATTGTGGGTCACACAAAAACCATTTAACTTCCGATTCCTTTATTCTCTCGGTCATTACATCTGCAATCGGGGGTCATTACAAATTCAATTTAAATACCATCTAATATTTAACATTTACTTAAACCGAAGCAAACTCAAAGTCAAAATTAATAAAATAATGCGCTAAATAAAAGTCTTTCTCATTAAAATGTTTACTGACCAATGCTTTCTTCAGGGTAGCAAGCCCTCACTGTCCCATTAGCACGCCACACTCCCATGAAAAACATGTGAAGTCTTGAGGGCTCGTGCGAACTGTACAGCACAACGTCCCCGTGTCGCAACCCACGTTTGTACAAGCCACTCGCAATTCTACGGGACATGGGCTCCGCTTGAGAAATCGTGCAGAACTCTCCAGTCTCGGTATTGGTCTGATTTCAATGTAAAACATTTGATTAAAAATTACATATTTAAAAATAAAGAATCAATAATATCAATAGTTTACACTTGAAGAGCTGTTTGGCAAAACTAGACAAGTCCACTTGTTTTCAAACATGAGATTATTTGCGTTACGTGTACTATTCAACTAGATACTTTACTGTGTTGAATGGTAAAGGTCAAAATTCAATCAAAGAAATTTTTTTAAATTGCCAAAATTTCGTTTTTTGGCAAAATGGGATAAGTCCACCTAAATATGCATTTCTGATGTTTTGGTATGAGAGTGTTTTCGTAGTTTGTAGAAGACAATTGCCGTGCGTAAATTATTTTATGCAAGAAAAGGTTTAACAGTAAAACAAAGTTTGGTTTCACTCAAAACGATTAAAATTTCACCTCACGAAATTTTGACTCCATGTTAAGTTACTCAAAATGGAAAAAGTCCACACATTAAAATTTTTAAAAAATTCCAGAGTCATTCTAGATTTATAAAATTGCTTGTAATTGCGCTTCGTTCTTTACACTACCTGTAGAAAAAACTTGAGTTCAGAAAAATAATCCTGCGCCTTTTATTCCAAATTCGTTGTTCCTGTAAAATTTTCTTTGATGGACTTGGCCCGTTTTGCCAAAAAACTCTTCACTTAAAGAAAGTAATTCAAATTTTAAAATTCAATATAAGTCATTTTAAATATATAAGGATGGATTTTTGAAACTTACAATCCATTTATTCCCTCCAAGTCCTCTTTCACAGTGACGCGAAACATTTCCAAGGATGAAATCAACAATATTCGTCCCTTGAGCTGGATATTCTATCTGGAAATTATATGAAGAGTGCAATGTGCCGTCTTTAAACATTTTTGAACTTGAATTTCTTAAATTTTTGAAGTTTTATCAAAATAAAAATGTGCAGTTTGAGTAAGTCTAATCCTCGTCCGTTGTAAACTCTACGTAGATGTCCGAACAATTTTGAACTAAATAATTTTAAAATGCCCCGATGTGCCCCGCTGTTTGTACTTTGTAATTCCCTTTTGTAATCAAAAATCTTCAGAGAATTCAGACCTTAAAAGTATGAGACGTGTGTCGTCTCGTGTCAAAAGATAAACTCAAAATAAAACAATCAACTCCACGCACACCTCACTTAAATCTACCTCATTCTCCAGTACATATAATAATCCTATAATTATTATTTCAAAGGAATTCATTAAGCAACTGTATGTACTTACGTAGGTAACTCTGGACTTTTCATGATTTTAAATGTAATATTTCCACGAAAATGCATAAACACCATTGACGATAGAACGAAACAAAAATGGGACGTACCAATCAATGAAGGCTAAAGTTGAAGGTTGTAGATGTTAATTTTTGCCAGCTTTTAATTGTATCCGATGTTTTAGACGAGTCTCTTCAAGGATTTGCATATCCTGTGGTTTAATAAAGTGACACGTTTTCTATGATTTCATAAGTAATTAATTCAATTGTACTCAATCGTACTCAATTGTGCAATTGAGAACGAAACTGAGAAAGAAGCCCATATAGCAAGTCTATAGATGCATGTAATTTCCCCAAGCGAATATGTAACCTACATTATCTATGTTCCAATCATAATTAAAAGTAGTAAGGAAATTACCTCTTAGGAAGTTTTTTATTTCATAATTTTAGCTGCTTTAACTGGACGTCAAGAGGTAAGGGGTTCACTGTGGAACAGTTGAGGTGACGATTTGCGATACATTTGCAATCCCAACTTTTGCATGACACGTCAAGTCAAACTCAAACAGCTGACCTTGTGTCCATCTCTGCGGTTCATTATTATTACAAAAATGACAGCCTGTAATTATGCTTGGAAACATCCTACAGGATGCACGCATGAGAATTATGTAAAAATGCAAACAATGCCCACTGCTCACTGTCTTCACATTTTTTAAGCAGACGGAATACTGATACGCACAAAAACTTCACCAAAATTTTTGGATCATAGAAGCTAACAGTATAATAAGCGTTGCTATTCTTTTACTGCATAAAATCTAAATAATAGAAATAAACAACTCAATCCTGTTTTTTTAAATGGCAATTATACAGCCTATAGCTCATAGCTTGGGAGCTATATACAAGTATGTGAGCTGTATATATGTAGGTACATTACAACAACAAAAATATTATCTAATTACATATTGCATAATTTAGTATATGAAGAGTTGTTTGGTAAAACGGGGTAAGTCCACTTTTTTTCAAAAATGAGATTATTTGCGTTAAGTAAGTGTACAATTCAACTAGATACGGTACTGTGTTGAATAGTAAAGAAAATTTTTTAAATTGCCGAAATTTCTTTTTTGGGCAAAACGGGATAAGTCCATTAAATGATATTTGGCAAAACGGCATGGACTTATCCCGTTTCACCAAACAACTCTTCATATATAAAACGTTTTATTTGACGTTCGCTTTAATTTAATTACTAAATTACATATTTTTATAATTTATTTCCCCCTGTATGCTTAATCCTTCAAATTAACCTGACGTTTACTTCCTCCTACTTACTCTGACAACTTAATTACGCGATGAAAACGAGGTGTCAAGACTCTTGACACCTCTTGACTCAAGAGGTTGTGAAATTGTATTAAATTGCAAGGAAATAAAACTTAAAAGAAAAATGGGTTCATTAATTATCCCAAACAAATATTTTAAGCATTACATTCTCAATTCTCATAGTATTGACTGATACTACTTGTACACTAGTTAATATTACATACTAAATTTCACATACTGATATTTCTTAAGATTCATGCTCCTACCATTAGGGATAGTCCAAAAATGACGTCATCAAAAAATTCCCATTTTTAGGACCCTATGGTCTCCCTGTCATCAGGTTAACCATTGCGTAAATGGCTATCTTTAACATGGGATGTCGATGTCGCCAGTATCCAAATTGTTCCCTCGACCCTACGGATGATGTCGTTTGTGGACGATCCCTTACTTACATTTACAAAGTTGAGGCTATATTAGATTGCGCTTAATAGTTACTCACATAAATTTGCAATCAAATTGCATACAGCTATTGAATTGAGTAATGAACTATGTATACAGAATAAAACCAATAATTAGATTTGAATTAGTACTTTTAAATTTGCGTAACTGTGGTTAGCATTAGCACCCTTTTTACCTTAGCTACAATTATGTTTACAATAATTAACATAAAATACATACTATTCATTCAACTTAGAAGTGTTCCCATTTAATTAATTTAATTCAATTGCAATGCACAAATAATGCATTAATCCCTATACATTAGCATTGGCACTAATTATTACGGGCTACATACATAGTAAGTAAGTTGGTAGATCCGCATTTCGCAAACGTTCAGTTTACTCACAAAACAAACATCTCTCGCAGATCAGCGTCCGCATCACCTGTAGAGCATCTTTATAGTCCTCGTTTCTCTGGCTAGAGGTTGCTGCCAACCTACAAAAAAATCATCAGAGAACCTTACTTCAAATTATTTCAATTTCCCTCATGCCCCATGCCGCATTATACTGATATTGATATTGCTGCTCAGGAAATAGAATAGACGCACTAACCTTTTTTAAAAGCCTTTGTAATGTTTTCCCTATTGTTTGGTTTTAAAATACGGGCCCTCTTAGTTAGAGTGCTTCGATTTTTTTTAATACTCGCCTTAAAATGCTAAAATATTAATAAACAAAAGAAGCTAACTTAATACACCAGGAAGGAATGTGCGCCAAATATTCTACATGCATTGTTTTCTCTCCTACTTTACAGTCTTCAGTTCCACTCGAGGGTCGTCCTATATATATGTCACCTTAATGTAAAATAAAAGAAAACACAAAAGCTTTATATTTATATTTTAATTATATATAATTATAAAAAAAAACTTCGCAAATTCGCATCTTCCCAATAAATCTTCCAAAAGCAAAACCGCATCCTTATGAGATTTATCTATGGAAAGATGCGATTTTGATTTTAAACATTTTTGGAAAGATATGGATATTATTGCTTTTAAAATATACTGGACAGGTGCGGATTAGCTTCTTCACCGACGTCGAGACGATATCTGAAGTACAGTGTATATGTACAATTTATTGAAACACACAAAAAACTTTAGTTAAAAAATAGTTTTATTTAAATTTTACCAAAAACCTGTCAAATCCAATACTAACAATCCATAGCTACTGGTTCACAGAATTTTGGGAGAAACAAAAGTAATGGACACCGACACCGACACCATACGCATTTTCTAAAAGGAAATAATTGTGGTATAATACATGCCTATAATATATGCCTTTAAAATGATTCTGGCATTACACAAGGATGGGGCTGTGCTAATTCTATACATGCGTACATGCATAATACATAGGTAGTAATAGCCTTTTCTTTCCCATAGCCCCATGTCCAGTCCAGTGTCCATAGCGCGTTCAGAATTCAGAATAAAGGAAAAATAAAAAAAAAGAGCATCAGCACCATAGAACATTGCTGATGACAAAGACAAGGACGGGAAGAAGGAGGCTGCTCCGTATGTACAGTGCACTACAAGAGGACAGATAATACTCATATAGTGGGATATGGGTGGGAGGGAGGAAGTTTCGGTGGTTGGTCATAGAATCGAGATCTAATTTTGGGTACCTAATATTATTGTCTCATGAAGAGGAAAAGAGATTGTGAAAGTAAAAAAAAAGAAGAAGAAAAAGTGACCAAAAAGGGAAAGAAGTGTGTCTGTAGCAGAAGTCCAGGATGTCTCCTCATACCTCGCCTCCACCTCCTCTCCCTCCCCCCTCCACGTCTCTCTCCAAGGACTAACTCATTGTCTCAGAGACATAAAAACGACGACCACCATCCACCACTTACTACTTACATATTATAACCAGGACCAAGTCCAACCAACCAACGCAATGTCCGTCCAACAAGACCCAGCAGAACCCAGAACCAGAATCTCCTAAGAAAGAACCAAAGAAAGGAAGAAAGAAAGAAAGAAAGAAAAAAAAAACTAAGAAAAAAAAACCTACGAAAGAATTAAAGTGAATTCCACTGAGTTTCTCTCCAAGTTCCGATCTTCCGCCTCATTTAATCCACGCGACTGTCTTTTGCAGCGCATTTCTCCTGATCATCCTCACATATCTTTCTACTACCCAGCAGAATCCCCAGCACCAGCACCAGCACCACAACAACTAATACTAAACATATCTATCTCCCTACCCACCTCCCGATCCCATTATACCTTCCATCGCCATTGTCAGAGACACACTCATAGCCATAACCAGTCTCATACTCATAGTCATGCAATACCATCGAAAAATAGGAAGCAAAAGAAAATACGAGAGAAAAAAAAAAGAAAAAGAAGAAGAAGAAGACAACGACGAAGAAAAAAAAACGCTAATACACTAATACCTAATACTAATAGTAGAGATAAACAAGAACAAGAGAAGCAGAAGCAACTAACTTTCAGCCACTTTCAGCTTCCCAACTAAAACCTCCACCAGATAAAACCGAACCGAACGAAACCAAAAAAGGAAGGGAAGAAGAAGCTTTATAGCTGGAACTGGGAGAGTATATAGAGGAGCCTCTAGCCAGGGGCAGGGGCGGATCTAGAAATATTTTCGGCAGTGGGCCATACATACCGGGAGGGAAGAATCAAAATGGTTCATGTCCAATTTAAGCTTGAGTTCAAGTGAGCTAAGTCAAAAAACAACTACATATGCACAAAATGTTATTTACGAGGTTTTTGAAAAGTGGAAAATGCTTTATTTACATGTTTTTGAAAAGTGGAAAATGTTTTATTTACATGTTTTCAAAAATTGCAAAATATTCTTTTTACATGTTTTTAAAAATTGCAAAATGTTCTATTTACAATGTTTTTGAAAAGTGTAAAATATTCTATTTACATTCTTTTAGGTTGAGGATTGATTTTTTGTACAGTAGACGTTGAATTTTGTGTTTAGCAAAAAATGGATATGCAGCCCACTAAATATTAGCCTATGTTAAAAAATGCATTTGGTGTGAAGCAACTGCCCGGTTGCCCACCCCCTGGCTTCGCTCCTGCCGCTAGCCAGTGGGCAGACAGACCAGAACCAGAACTCGGAGCGTACATACACAGAGAGAGTCGAAGTAGATCTCCATGTGGATGGTAGATGAGAGAATTCCCAATATAAATCGCTTCAGTTTGAGATACTAAAGACAAAGACTAAACTAAAGGACTTCTCTGTCTGTATTTCTATTTAATCTCTACATACATACTTGAACATCAGAGGGATACTTATACATGGGGAGTATTTCTGTGCTATGTAGAGTGGAGCTGGTGGACAGCGGTGGTGGCGGTGGAGGAGGTGGTGGTGGACAGTGAGTGTGCTGGACGAATGTGAAGGCGTACATTAGAGAACCCCGTGAGAATAACCACTCTTCACAGATGTCCAGAGAATCGATACAGTAATATAAATAACAATAATGTCCTTTCTCTCTCTCTCTCACTTTTCTCTCTCAACTCCGCCAACTGACCAGTGGTCATATGGTTCAATAAAAGGCTTATGAGATTAGTTTTTGTACATGGAGGGGAAGGGGAGTCGGCCACCAAATATTCTACAACCAATTTCTCTCTTTCCCTCCCTCCCTTATTTCCCAGCCAGAGCAACAGACCCGAGCCTACCTCCCCCCAACCAGTCACTATATCAAATACCTATAAAGCCATAGACCCATCTCCTCTCCACATCCTACATACGAACACAAAGAAGATCCAGAGCAAATAGCAAATGTAGCCATATCAATACCAATTCCAATCCTGAGCATACAAACACTGAAACATAGAAAATAGAAATGGACGGACAAGAGCGGAGCAGACCAGCCAACACACTCACAGTCCTTTACTTTTCCAAATTTCCAAATCCAAATCCAACAGATCAAATAATACAAATAGAACACAAACTTCACAACCTCACGAAGAAGTCTCTACACACACATAATTACATACAGGCGATAGAGGATCCTCATCCTACTACAATGTAATATACAAGGAAGGTTTCTATTATTGGGACTGGACATTAGCCCGGGTCCGCTGGACGTGGACAGGCATTGTAAACTATATATAGGCATAGCGCTATACCCACATATATCATGCCCGACTATATATCTGACTGACTAGTGAGTCTGTCCGAGTGTAATAAAATAAAATAAATACAGAGAGGAAAAGAAGCGAGAGAGAAATAAACTCGCCTCTCAGTTACCTCTCAGTCCTCGTCGTCAGTCGCATCCATGTAACTAACTAATTGTTCGATTCCAATAAATTAATGTCTTCCACAAATATACTATGTTCCTCCTATGTTTCACAGAGAACAACAACAACAACTACGACAAGAACGACGACGACAACAACAACCACATTAGCGGACTTATTCCGCATTTTACATACATCTCCAGGATACTACTTCGTCCTCCGCCTTCGCCTCCGTCCACGTCCCATGTAGTCTGTCAAAGAAATTAAAATTAAACAGAATGACTCCGAGACTCTCCGACTCCGACAACAAGATAATATACGGAATTCTGTAGGGGCACTGCTGGACACTACAGTATGAAGTACCTATACTATATACCTACTACGTATTAAGTATTATAGGCATTACTTACGTAGTTTTAGCCTATACTACAGAGTCAGACATTAATAGTAATATCCCACACTCCACTACAGACACTGTCCTCGAGTCATCCATCTTTGAAGCTATCCAATCCAGAAAGTCGGACATAATTCCAATTCCACACAAAACTCAACTAAATCAAATAATCAAATGCAATAATATAATTACATTTAATTCCGAGGCATTTGTTTTTTCTTTTCCCATTTCCACTCAACAATCCAATCCAGTCCCGGGCAGGGCATAGTGTCCATGTCCGAATCCGAAACTTAAATTCTGTTCTACTATGTTCCATATAATACTTTATCAATTTGAAATTTAACTATAAATTAACAATCTCCAAATCAACAAGATTTGCACTAGTATGCGCACACGCAAAATTACAAAGAAATAATACGGCATGTATCTATTTCGTCGATTAATTCTAATTTAGTAGGTAGCTATTTTTTAATTGCAGGATTGAGGACTGGGTATGCACTAAAAATACTACAATAAACAACCAAAATTTAAAATGTACTCTTAAATTAAATTATAGTACAAAAGAAAAGGTGGGAAAACATTAGTTTATAAAACATTTTTTTCAAATAATAATTAAATCAAGCATTAAAAATATTAGAACGACCACAATAGATGCAGATTGAGGGGGTGGGCAACAGGGCAGTTGCCCAGCCCAAAATAAAGTTTTTAACATTGGCTAACACACGGGCATTTAAACCCAAGATGACCGACTTAGTTCGTGAGTGAAATGTCAAAATGACCAATTTTGATTATCAATTTTTAGATAGAAATAAAATTCGCCATCTACAAAAAATATTACAATATCGTCATCTTGAATACATGTGAATACAGCATTTTGAAATTTTCAAAAACAAGTTAATAGAATATTTTGCAATTTTTAAAAACTTGTAAATACAAAATTTTACACTATTCAGTACCATGTAAAAGAACATTTTACACTTTTTAAAACATTCGTAATTAATATTTTCCGCATATATCTCATATCGTTTATTTTGACATAGGTAGCTCATTTTAATTCTAGCTTAAATTGGATTTGTGTAATTTGGATTCTTTACTCACGATATGTATGGGCTCACCCCAGAAAATATTTCTAGATCCTCTCTCCTCTCCTGCCGGCTGCCCCACAATAAAATAATGAATTAGCAAACTAATCATCATATGAAAAATAGTAGGTACCTATCTACATTCATATCAGTACCAAGAAATAATGAATACGGAAGGCAGAATAGGGAACGAAATCTGGACAGGGGCTGAAAATTGGGCTGGAACTGGACACTGGACATAAATAATGTGAATGTCAAATTCGGAACTGCAAAATGAGCAAAATGGCTAATAATAGAGCTTTTCTCACTCACAATGACCATCTGAAAAGGAATGACGAGGAGGAAGGAATAAGTTGATCTCATCTCATCCTCCGTCCAGGACCAGGTCCATATATAGAAGCTATAATATATACCTATAAAAATACCTATAAAACTCTGAGTCATTAAACCAACGTAGATAATAGGTTACCTACATAGTCCACATGGTGAAGTTGTAGTAGGGAGAGAGGCGGACGAACCGGTGGCACAGTACACATAATGGTATAGTTAGCACAATTATGTACATACCCCGTGTCCTCCGGTCCCGGTCTCTCCGTCTGAGTGGGTAGAAGGGGGCAAATGGTAAAAGTATTGCTAATTGATACGGGGTAAGCTGATGGCAGACGACATTGTGACCAAATTAGATATTTCTATGGAATTGTCAGAGATTAAATTATTCATCTGATTGCTTCGCCCTATGAACTTTCCTTGTCTTCCTCAACGAGGCTACAAAATGAAACTACACACAACACACTCCACGACAACCAACTTAAACCTATACACACAACACAGCAGCAGCCAGCAGAGCATAGGCTACTAAATACTCAACTCCCCAATTCCACAGGAATACCAATACATATATCTACAGCCTCACTCAGTCCATGTATATACACGCATTCTGCAGATTCCTATAAATTCAAATTCCAATTCATTCTCATGTTATATTATTCGAATCCAAATCCGAAACTTGAAATTCGAATTCGAATTCGAAGCCGAGCTCGAGTTGCATGGAGTGTAGTGAGTGAGAGTCCATGTAAATCCCATCTCCTATATTTATGCTATTAGCTATATTAACTATTAGCTTCAGCATCTATCCCCCCCAACCCAAACAATGCATCCAAATCCAACCCACCCACCTACCTACATACTACACATAATACGTATTTATAGTATCCATCCAGATCTCCGTCCTCAGCATTACAGACAGAGACAGTCAGTCGTCATTTGTAATTCCTAATCGTAATTCCTAATTCTATGCCCTCATCCTTCCCTTATGTATCTTGTGTAGTGCATGTTATGAGCTCACTAGTCAGTCAGACAGCACTACACCAATGACCAAAAGCTCGTTCTTGGTTCATATATTTATACAACTAGACACAGGGGCGGATCTGCATAGAAATGTTTTCTGGGGTGGGCCATATACATTGTCAGTGAAGAAGCAAAATGGTCCATGTCCAATTTAAGCTAGAATTTAAATGAGTTTTGTCAAAAAAAAAAAACTAAATGAGATATATGCGGAAAATGTTAATTACGGGTTTTATGAAAAGTGCAAAATATTCTATTTACATGTTTTTGAAAAGTTCAAAATGTTCAATTTACATGTTTTTGAAAAGTGCAAAATGTTCGATTTACATGTTTTTGAAAAGTTCAAAATGTTCAATTTACCTACATGTTTTTCAAAAGTTCAAAAAATTGTATTTACAAGCTTATAAGATCATGATATTTTATAGTTTTTGTTATAGATAATGAAATTTCTTGTATAGTTAAAAATGGATATGAATCACTTTGATTCTACACTGACGATGGAAGTGTGCCATCTTGGTTTAAATTAAATGCCCCTTTCCTATGCCTATGTCACAAAATTCATTTTGAGCTGGGCAACTGCCCTCTTGCCCATCCCCTGGATCTGCACCTGACTAGACACAAGAGAGCAGGAGAGTCATATTAGATGAGTAGACTTTTGCTTGGTTTGCTCCTTGTGCTTTTGTAGAAAAAGAAAATGGCCATAACTACTAACTATATACACAGAGTCCCAGTCATACGAGAAACGGAGAGCAGGAAGTAGGGAAGGCTGTCCTTGTGCATTACATACACAGGTAATTATATAGCATGTATGTATATAGACACTGGGGCGGATCGTTATCGTTTCCCAAAATTCAGAAAAATAGCTGGAGAAACTTGTAGAGGACAGAAGACAAGGGAGAGATGGAGAGAGATGGAGAGAGACTATAGGAATCGGCATTGTGCTCCATTTGGAGACAGAATCGTTGAATTGAACTTGAAGGTTTTTGGTTTTCAAGATTTCTTTATTGTCATTGTCATTCCCTCATGATGCTCCGTGGAGTCGTCGGAGAGTAATCATCCTGATGAGCCCATCCACCAATCTAAACCAATACAATACAATCATAATGAGTTTTCCTCTTCCCAAACACACACACACACATGGATAGATAGACAGACGCAGCTACATACAGAGAGACAGAGACAGACACTGACTTGACATTAAACAGCTTTCTTGTCATTAAAATTAATCTATGGAGTTTACTCTTTAAGTCCAGTTCCAGTTTTATTTCATCATCTATGCAGTTCCACTATCCAGTTTTCCTTCTCCAGTCCTCCAGTCATATGTCTCCATATGTGTAAATTCTCCAATTCATAAAATAAACCTATCTACCTACCTTACGTATGCAGGTATATGTAACTCCTTGAAATTGGAAACGTGCTCCTACACGTGAAGAGTTGTTGGGCAAAACGGGATACATCCATTTTTTCAAAAATGAGATTATTTGCTTTACGTGTATTATTCAACTAGATAAGGTACTGTGTTCAATGGTAAAGGTCAAAGTTCTACCAAAACAATTTTTTTAAATTTCCCAAATTTCGTGTTTTAGCTAAAGTTTGCTTTGATGGACTTATCCCGTTTCCTCGTCTAACTAGCTTTAGAAATTGACTTCGTAACTAATAAAAATAACACTATAATAAGTTAACTTCCAGTGCCCGGGCAAAACAAGCACTACCCTGAGGCCGCGATGGAAAAGATAAGGAAGGAAATGAGGGGCAATTGAACTGAGTGGATTTGCTGACTACATATAGCGACGATCCAATATACAAATAGACCTGATCAAATAAAAGATTATATTTAAATTGCAATTAATCCAAAAATAAAATCAAAATCCTATACAGTTAAGTACTATTACTATGTAACTATATTTAAAGCCCGTAATTTTTGAAAATCAGCCAGAGGCCTATAGAAAGAAAGCATTGAAATAAATAGCATGGTTTTTGTGAGTGACTATAGAAATCACAAAATCACAAGTCACATTAACTGCATGGAAGTTAAAATACATAAAGTTAGCAGTGAATGTTGCTGACATTTTTTTTTGGGTGAATGGAGAGTGTAGAGAGACGCTGAAGATTGGATTGTAGATATAACATTTGGGGACCCTTGAGTGAGTATATAATACCTATTAAAGCTAAATGCTGATCGGTGCTGGAAAGACTGACAATCAGTTTTCTTTTACCCTCTTCTGACCGCTACAAATGCACCATTACTTACACTAGACTAAACTTGATAGCTCCGGACTCCAGACCCGGAGACATATTATTATGTAGCTACCTACATATACCCTTCTCCCCGTGGTCCTTGGCTTTAAACCCAAGCACTATACTTTGACTATACGCATACTACGGAACCTGTAGTCACACTCTAAAATCCGGAGCTCGAGCCGAATCCGAATTCGAGTAAAACTTGGAATTCGAGTGATGGTTCGTTGTCCCTGGTCCTGGTCCTGGTCTGGTTGGGGTATTGGATTCATATATATACCTATATATCCGTTTGGAGAAACCAAGTCCAAAGACCAAAGCTATACAATGTTCACGCAGTGCACATTGCATGGGCACGCGGCTCAACATAACATGTAAGTGTGCGGTGATCTCTACATATGTTCTTTTGGAAGGTGCGGTGGATGTGGAAGACAAGCGAAGACAATGACAACCAAATTAGAGATTACAGTCCATTAGAATGACATAATTATACAAACATTTGTTTCCCTAATTACTAATCGCTACACAGAGGCCACTGCCATGGCCATGACCAACCGAAACCGAGAGGAGCCGCCTTAAATTTATGGGAAGGGCAAGGCGGATCAAAGATTACATCACATCTTAGATCCACACAAACAAAGATCGAATCTGAACGGGGTCAAAAACATTACAATTGAATCCTTTTTTTTTGTACTTTTTGGCTTCAAGAAAACTGTCAAATTCTCCTGTTTGAATTGCTGCTAAAATCTGCTGGTTTTTAACGATGGAAATGCTTTTCTGAACGTGAGTAAAATTCCGTGGAATGAAATTTCAATCGTTTTGAGTGAAACCAAACTCTTTTGTACTTTTAAACTTTTTCTTGCATAAGAAAAATACGCACGCAATTGTCTTCTACAAACGGCGAAAACACGCTTTTACCAAATTTAAATCAGAAATGCATCTTTTAGGTGGATTTATCCCATTTTTACCAAAAATCATTTAATGGACTTGCCCCGCTTTGCCAAAAAACGTAATTTTGGCAATTTTTAAAAATTGCTTTGGTTGAACTTTGACCTTTACCATTCAACACAGTAACGTACCTAGTTGAATAGTACACGTAACGCAAATAATCTCGTTTTTGAAGGAAATACATAGATTATAGATTCCAAATAACGACCATAGTCCATTGTTCTTGTTTCGTGCATTAAAAGTTTCTTTTTAGTTCTGATCTGTTTAACGTAGGATTTAGCACAAAATAAAATCCATATTCCATTACACTATCCAACGAGATGAAATAGAAGGAGACTAAAAATGGAGCAGTATAGGAAAGACCCGTCTGGAGTCTCGGGGCTGTGTCTGGGATGTGATGTGGCCGCGGATGTTGAATAGTTGAATGTTGACTGGAAGAAATCAAGGAATCTGTCAGAAACTCAAAAGGCGTGTAATGTTGGACGAGGAACGTGTGATTGATCATCTCATCTGACATGATGATGATCATCATCCCCGGTCCTTGATTGATTCGATCTGTTTAATACGGTGCATGATACCCGCCCCGGGACCTTAACTGTCCGCATATTACCATTGCCATTACTCAGCTGTACATAGCGCATTATATACATATAGGTAAGGTATATTACGCAACCAACCCATCCAATATCCAATGATGGCCATGCCAATAATATGATATGTATGTAGTAGACGAATATGTAAGTGTAACTGTTTCTGCACTATGTGCCTTCTTCGGATTCGAGGATTCGACACGGACAGACTTGAAGTTGGACTAAGAACGGATTGGACAGGAACTCACTAGGGACCAATGGATGATGTACGATGGAAATGGGAAGATGATACACAGAAAGGAAGGAGGAAAGTTGGAACCCATCGTTGAAGAACCAAAACAAGCCCCCGCTAACAATACTACGATAAAAATATATGAGATTTTGTATTTATAAAAAACTGTAAATACTTTCAATTTCCATGTTTTGAAAAGGTGGAAATATCTTATTATGCCTTTTCAAAAATGTTGTAAACACCATATATTTCGCGATTTCAAAACATGTGTAAATAACGCATCTATGTACTTTTAAGAACCATGTTAAATAGTGTATTTTACACATCCAAAAATTTAAACTTAAATTAATAAGGGATCGTCCACAAATGACGTCATCAAAGAATCCCCATTTTTATGACTCTACGAACCCCCTGTCATCAGCTTAGCCATTGCGTAAATGGCTATCTTTAACGTGGGATGTCATCAGTAGCCAAGGACCAAGGATACTCATTGACCCTATCGATGACGTCATTGGTGGACCATCCCTAATGTAGTTTTCATTCTAGAACACAACATGAATACACATTTCGAGTTCAGCATCTTCAAAATTGAGTAGAAAGTGTACTTTGATTATTGAGTTTTTCATTTTAAAAAAAGTGGAAACGATACGTTTTGGATTTTTACGAGTACTTACCTACCTAGCTTTGTTATTGCTATATAAATTGCTTAATTTTAAATTACTCTGGTGATGCTTTTAGCTGGCGGGTTGTATTACCCACCTAGGTAAATACCCAATTGGGCATGTATTGCCCATTGGCTAATTACAGTTTTAGCAAATATAACGCCTGAAAGCATGTTTTAATACTTCGATTCAAAGAAGGAAAAGGATACCATATCAATCTCCGTATGCACACTCACAAATACGAATATTATACGCACACTTAAGACTCTTTCTTGATACACACCCTTATTTCCTCCAACTATCTCTCTGCTCCTGATGAAGGAAGAACCACGATACAAAAGCCTCCGCAGTTTCTCAAGAAAGATTCAAGATCCTCACACATCACATCATTCACATCTCTCCCATCGCCATCCCCAGCTCAAACTTAACTCGGACTGAAATGAAATCCAGAATTCACATGGAAATACAGAACTGAATCAGGAGAGAGAAGGAGGCAGAAGACGGAGAGATAAAGTAGAGGAAGAGACCAACTCATCCACACTTCCACTTTCACAAAACACCATCAACCACACCACACAAGACCACAGGAGGTACTTTACTACTACGTACCACTCCGACTCCCACTCCTACCACTTCCCTTATAAATACACAGAGGCATGGCCACTTAAACTTATTACACATACCTACAGATCCATGTAGCCACTTACGCTACTTATATCATCCTCATCACGATATAACATATTATTAACGTTCAAGAAACTTTTTACTTTTTCCCTCTTCTTTTTTTTCTTCTTCTCCCAATCACCGAATTGAGAATTGGGAAAGTCTTCCATTTAGTAAAGGGGAAAAAAAGAAGAAAAAATGAAAGAAAAGCCAAGAGCCTTGTAAAAAAAGTATGAAGTATATACTGATAGAGTTTAGGCAGGTTTAGGGTACATAGGGATGATTGTATCATTTCGTTTGAGTTTTTGGAAGGCACGAAACATGATACATATGTACCTACTGCACACAATATAAAGTTTTACTTTACTTTTCTCACTTTTAATTCAAACAGTGCTAACGAGTAAGTCATAATATGTGCTAACTTACACATGGCAGGAAATACTACTTTTAGGTATTGCGCATTACGTATTTTTTTGAAAACTTGTTAGCTATAAAATTTATAAATTTTCGAAAAAAAACTAGAATTTGCGGTTGCCCCGATTTGACCGAACCCCTTACAGAATCGCATATATTATATGGATAGCACATTTATTTTGCTCTCAATACTGTAAACGAGTTAAAGAAATTACTATGTCTATCCCCACCACACTGCACATTTCTATAATATCTCACAATAATCATACCATAACCATAAGACCATCAGCCATCTCACTTCCCCTCACATTACCCGATTTACCAATTCGGATTTTCCAATTGCAATTCAATTCCAGATCCAGAGAGCAGTATGCCAGAGTATTGCCAGCTCAACAACATGGAGATACTTCCAGTTCAAGTGGGGATATAGTAGCACAACAACTCCACATATAGCAGTACGACTTAAGTACATGAGGAGACTATATTCATACAGTAAAAGTAAAACTGATATCTGCTCTGTGTATAGCCTTAAGTGAGATTCAGCAAATATCTCTTTTCTCAATTCAACAACACAATAAGATCCTCAAGAATACGAAGAAGATCGAAGGAGAGAAAAAAAAATCCTCGAAATACATTCATATCATGAGTCTCTGAAGCTGAAGGATTTGAAGTCAGAAAAGTTGTTGTGTTGTTCCCGTATATATGAAAAGATATGAGCACTTTTACCAAAAACCAAAAAACCCCCAAAAAGCTCAATTCAAAATTCAATCGCTATAATCTCTTGGGCAGAGTGAGAGCACTATAGAAAGCCAATACGGGCAGGAAATCCAGCGCCAATTCCAATGTCAGTCCAAACAAATCTCTACAAAATCTTTACATTTCATATCATACACACTCATATATCTATATACATGAGGGAGGTTCCGTCTCTCTTTCTCGAATTCGATAGAACGAATAAAAACTCTCACTAGTCAGTCAGACAGATCCCAAAAACAGATTCAATTTGATCCTGGAAAAAGGAGAAGAGAAGAAGTAACAGACACAAAATACATGGATACACACGTACAGCAAGGAGAGAAGAAGTGAAAGAACATTTTTCGTTTTAGTTTTGAATTCAAATTTAGGTAAATCTGAAAAGAAATAAAAGGATACGATTTCTCTCTATATAAAAAAAACTGTAAACTGTATACGCGCTCTCACAGTCAGCTTACAAGTATAAGTACAAAATCTTATTCAAGGAAAACGAAACCGTTATAGTTTACCGAGACCGGTACCGGTACCGGGGCCGGCTAGACGCTTTGCAGTACAGCTCTCTCCGTTTCCCTCATGGAATTCATGGGGAATTCAAAATTCTTTAAATTCAAAATCAAATTCAAATTCAATGATAACGATAGGGAGAGCTTCACGTTTCTTGACTTTCACTTTCCCTCCCTGCTTGTCCATGTATTTGTCCAAGTCCACCCTTGTAACTGTAACCATATTATATAGCCCTCTCATATATATTTGATTTATAAATGTATAATACGCACAGTAGTATAGGGACACAGATATGCTTCTACAAGATATTTGTGTGAATACAATTTTTTGCAGACTGTTTTGAAGCAGACTTTTCTTCTTATTCAGTGAATCCATCCCAGATTCACAAACTATATGTAGATCCCATGGAAACTTATCACTTATATAGCTACACCATCCGCCGCCATGGAAATGATGGCTTTAGAATCCATCACATTTAAATTCCCTCAAAAAAAAAGAAGAAGCTAAGAATACAGATAGCAGAAATCGGAGTCCAAGTCTTTAGAAAAATATATACACAGATGCTTTCCTATCAGTCTAATACTCTCAATGTCAAAATCCTGAATTCTTGAATGTTGACTATGAAAAATTCATTCAAACTTTTCCAATCCTTCTTTCAGTTATATATTTTTTTAACCGAGTGTGCGTTTTTCTTACAAGAAATGTTTAGATATCAAGAATCCAACCTAAGACATGGCTAGAGACTTTTTTTTGTATACATAAAATCAAATAAATCATCTCTACATCTCCAGCCAAGCAAGACTAACCAGACAGAACCAGCCAATAAAGAGACACACTGCTTCCTTGGGAGTTGAAAGTATTTTGAGCTCAGCCGTCGTTTCCATTAAATTCTGTGCGTTTCGCATCATCATTATCGTATCGTCGAAGCCCTGTCAAAAATCCATGGGGAAAAAGGAAACAAAATACAACGCAATTGTGGCATCTCCAGAATTTAGCCAAAATTTGAATTTATATTGAATAATTATCTGGCTCTCGATAGTGGTAATTAATTGTAACTATATAGCATTACGCATCGTTCAAAAGTTCTGCATAAAAACCTTTGCTATTTATTAAAAATTGTAGATAATACATTTAAGATGATTTACTCTTTTTCAAACGGTGTTACAATTCGTCTTTCTATAAATTATAACCGAAATCCACGTTTTTTCCTTGATACAAGTGAAAACGGTATCTGTTGTAGAACTTTTTCGGAGCACCACCTCCCTACAACGATATTTCATCCACCAGGCCTCACTACTACGGCCCCTACTTCACATTACACATGTCAAGTATAATGGTTTTTTTCCTCTGATATAAAACTGCGCTGGCTATAAAACTGCATCAAATAAAGCCCATCTGCAAATCACAATGCAATGAAATCTGGTTGATATGTACGTTAGTCTAGAAAACTAATGTCGATTCACATACATATCCCGCCAGAGCCAGTCATCTAGGACTGTCAACGTCAACACAAATTACTTTGGAAAAATGAAGACAAATTTTATACGCTGCTGTGGCTACTACGATCCTGTCCCTCTCCTCCTTTTCTTCTTTTTTTGTGCTCCTGGGAAGAAGAAAATTGAAGGAAGGACGAGCCGGGACATTCCATGCCAAGTATACGTTCCAGCTCCAACATATCCTCTCATTCGGTAGTATAGTCTAAAAAACAGACAGTAAATAATCAGCCTACAAATTAAAAAAAAACATGTCATATTAATCGTTTATCTATAAAATCCACACAAGAATTATGAGCATGTCAAAGTACTAAAAAAATTGTCTATAAAAACCCAAGGTCTAAAAACAACAGACAAAATACATAAGACGGAAAAACTCTGTCTTCCAATACTCCAATCCAATCATCCAGTGAATCCAGCCCAATGAAATAATAAAACAGTAAAGAAAATAGTCTATATAGACGCATTTATAAACACTACAATAATATATTCTGTACATATGACTACGCATAAAGGAACAAGAGACGTGAGATAAAACAGGGGCAAGCCACACTATAGAACTAGACTCGAGACTCGGTAGACAAACGTAGTAGAACTTAGCAAATGGCAATAATAGTGAGAATATCTTCTTTGAAAGGAGACTACAACAGATACATATATATATTTGTTTATATCCACAATCCACACACGGAGATAATCTATCCTATAAAATACCCCCATATCCATTTATTAAAGACAGAGAAAAGAAAAATTGACGGGGTAAATGAAAAAAGAAGAAAAAGAAATGAAGAAGGAAAGGAGAGAGCGAGCGAAAAAAAAATCCAGAGAGAGAGAGAATGACGGAATCAAGCCGCTTTTCAGCTTCATGTTCAGATCTTACAGTCATGTCATATAGCCTTACTAATCCTACTACGAAACTCCAGGACTTCTTATACTAGAGTGAGAGAGAGAGAGAGCTCGTCCTTTTTTTTACACATCCAAACAATATATGAGAGTTAAAGTTAACTTAAGAATAAGAAAAATCGGGTAAAAGTAAAGAAATGTAGTGTAATGTAATACACTAAGGACAGGAAAAAGACAAGGAGAGCTGTGCGGAGCTGTGTATAAAATATGTAAGATATATCCAAATACACAGTAAAGGATATAGATGCCTCCTCCCTATATGAGAAAGGAGGAAAGGGAAGGAAAAAAAAAGAAGATAGTATACATAAGTCGGACCAATAAAATAATTCGGGAGAGAGGAAACCAAAGGGAAATTGGGAAACGTCAAGCTAGAATTATCCACGTGCTGAGAAAATCAAACAGAGATTGTGAGCTGAGACACAGTCTAGAATCTAAATAAGGTATAAAATTGAATTTTTTCCCTATAGATCTGAGTACGGATAATTTTTCTTAATTTCTCTACCGATTCAACTTTTTATCGACGAGTTGGCAGCGTGAGCTGGGATTATAAACAATGAACAAAGAAGATTACGAGAGTTGGGTGAGTGCGAGGGATGAATTTGCAAGTGGTAATCTCCAAACCCTACCCCGCTCGCCCCCCCCCCTCCCCACTACTACAACCAGCAGCACTATATAGTGCTCAGGAAGGGGGTGTGGGGGGACACCTCAATATAATACTCATCCTCCCTCATCTCCTCTCCTCATAGTTCTTCTATCCTTATCCTACACTTACACGTATATACTATATCATATAATTTCATACTTATTTTCTCTCCTTTCAAACCCCCGCCAACAGACTCTGGAAACCCTTTATATTTTATTTTATATCCCCATCTACACCTACATAAACTACCGACTACTCCCGTCTAATGTCTGTCGCCTCTACTATACATATATAATACAAACTCACATTTTTATTCTCAAAACCAAACCGTTCTTCCCATTCAACAAAAATATCTTCCCATTTCGAATCTCAAACAAGAAAAAAGAGAATGCTTCATTTTCTCCACTTTTAAACTAAACACTTCTCATCCGTCGGATTACGGATTCATTTCCTTTTTCTTTTTTCCCCGACTATTTCCCAACATGTGTCGTTCCCATTATGTTCCATTTACATTAAATTAAAAGTCATTATTATTATTGGAGCGTATTATCGTATTGTATTGAACTCATATCATGTATGTTATTGGGCTGGATAGGATGACAGTATTGGATTAGATAGGCTGAGTCTCAAGATAGATGGGGAACACTAATTTAAAATATTCTTCTTTTTTTTCTCTTCTTCTTCTTTCACAGTTCACAGGAAAGTGAGTGTGGAATATTCTAATTTCAATTTCAAAAGGAAAAATTCCCAAAATGTACATATTCACTTCAGAGTCGTCATCGTCTCGTCCCGTCTCGCATTCATTTCCTAGGAATTGGTACTCGATCCCTGGGACTGGTCCTGCTGCTCCTGGAACAACTGTCAATTTTGTGTAAAAGAAAAATTCCAGACTGATATAAGAACAAATTATACAAATAGAACTAGCTAAAGTTTTCAAACTGACGATGAGACTTGACTACTACTACAGATAGGATAGGACCAGGACCAGGGCAGGGCTAGAGAGGTGTACAGTCTAGAGACAGGAACTAAACGAAACTATCATCTATACCTCAACTAAAAGTTGGAAGAGAAGAAGGGGGGATACAGCGATGCAGCAGAACAAGAACCATAACAACCATAAACACATAAGACATAACGAGTTTAAAATTGTCAAGTTCAGTTCGGTGGAATGAAAAACATTGAAATAAACCAACATTTCTTTTAACTCTTGACGGAGTCTCCAAGCTCATATTATGAACATTACATTTTTCCTTTATACAAAAATATAGAGTAAATATATAGATCTCATTTGGTTTTTGGGGACTCGAACCACATATATCTCACAGTATTCATTTTCATTTTTCTTTTTCTTACAAACATCCTTTACAGCTCATCTCATCTTATGAATTCCACTTCCTTAAATACACATTTTCTCTCCTGGTTTGGTTTTCCTCGCTCTGTCTCTCGTCCTCCTTTTCATTTTCTTCTTCTTCTACTTCTGCTACACAAATACAAATTCCTTCAAGCAAGTCAAACAGCCAGAAAAACGACAGGAGAAAAAAAATACTTTCAACTCAAAACTGTCTCCAAAACTCAATATACATAAATATAAATATAGAAAAATATCAGGGGTACATACGGGACTCATCTCCGTCGCATCGGAAGATAGGAAGATACTTTCAACATTTTTGCCTTCCTTATTATGTGTCTTCCATGGGCTCAGCTGGGTCTTCCTTCTTGGTCTGGTCCTGGTCGTAGTCGTAATTTATCTATAACATAATGATATAAGCAAGTGAGAAGAACAAATTTAACTCACAAACATTCATCTATGTAATATGTAGGTAGGTTGGTAGGTATATGGATATGGGTATAGTTATAAAATAATATGTTATATCATTATTCCTCTAGGTTGTGCTTAGGCTATGAGCCCATTTCCATCTACTTGTACATTCAACATTCTATACATTCAAAGTATGGGCACCTATTTTCGTTTTTGTATTCGTATTCCTACTCGCTCTCTCGGTCTCGTTCTATTGAAAATTCTAATGTGTACAAATTCTTTATGGAAAAACTTGCATCTATTAAAGGAGAACCATGCGATGCGAAAGCATAAAGTCAGACTCGAGACTCTCCCACCAACAGAACAGAAAACAGCTCACAAAGAATAAAGAATACACTGTCATTGTTGAATGCAACCTATTCATTGCTTTTTTCTCGGGTTTTTTTCCCTTCTTTCTAACTTGTAGTAGTCGTAGTTTTTGGAGTTTGGTTGTTAGTAGTTGATAGTCAGTCGGTCTCGGTTCGGCGTCGGTCTTGGAAGTTCTATAGTTGATAATAGCCACCATACCACCACCACCACCACCAAGTTACCCGTACACATCTACACTGGCACTACATAGTTCACACTCCCATTTCACATGCATTTCCCGATGCATTATTTTCTTCTCTTGCATAATAACATGGAACATTGCCGTTGCACTGAGCACAAGAGAGATTGCATCGCGCCGAAAACCGAATCTCACTCCGTACTCCGTTCGACGTACTACTACTACTACTTACTACTACTACTACCCGGTTCCGGTGAGGCTATGTCTAGGATGAGTATAAGCACCATTTACATGTACACACACACATACAACCTACTACTGAGGACGAAGATCATCACTCCGGATCCGGATTCGGATCGGGTCGTATATACTACAGACAGTCAACAGCACTGCACTTAGATTGCACTCCATATTGGCACGCTAGTTGCTAGTTGAGAGAGTTGAAAGGAGGGAATAAAATGTTCAATTTTACACATTACCTTTTTCTCCGTTCATTGCAATGCCAAGATTCCCATCAACAACAAAATCACACCAAATCAACGGTGGCGACACCGACTACAAAAACGACACTTCAAAGAAAACCGAGCCGAAGCTGAAAAAACTGCTGTATATACGGAAAAAACACATAAGCCAAACCACAACTACCAACCTCACTAGTTAGTAAGTAAAACAAGAACCAAATAAAATATGAAATACATTATGTAAATAGGTAGAAATAACCAGAGAGCCAGTGTTGCACAATTCCGATAGCCTTATCATACGGCGGAATGCCAAATAAAACCCAAAGCTAAAAAGAAATAAAACAATTTCTTCAAAAATGTGCATTAAAAATAGTTAAATGAAAACTGACCTTCGACCTTTTCTTCCGTATCCAGTTGCCAGTTCCGGGTTTGACTGAAAAACGTCGCCGCACCGCTTAATACATGCCTTTATGTATATTGGATTATTCATCTAAAACCTTTCAGCCGTTTTCTCGTTTTCTAGTTTACGCTCTTTTCTTGGTAGAGCGGCGGGCGGCCGGGAGATGGAGACGTCAACTCTTGAAAACCATCAAATATCATCCCATCACTAATTAATAACAATTTCCACCATTCGTATTTCTGATCTCAAAAATACTTGGGTAACAGTGTATCAGTATTAGGTAGTGATTGAATTAATTAGTTTAAATTCCCTCAGTTATATCAAATTGGTACGTAGCTTTCATCTAATAACATTTAGGTCTATAATATTCAATAGTGAAATTATTAAATATTCCAATTTCATTTGAGATTAATTTTTAGCTTAAATTTTAAAACGGTCATCCGTCGTATATTTTCCGTATGGGTGAAACCACCAAAATTAGCATTTTAACTATCTTGGCCCTGGTCCTGCTTCCTTCTCAAATCCTACAAATCTCTCCTATGTAGGTCCAAGATTCGTTATTCGTTTCCATTATCCACTTATTACAGTTACGGCTACGCAGCAACTTTTCTCCGGTTTTTTCCCTTCTTCATCTTCTTCTTCTCTCCGATCTTCATCTTCTTCATCTCTTCACAGGAAGGGTGGGCTGACTGGTGAGTTAGAGGCATAAGAGGGGGTGGCGGGGGGGGGGGATTGCTTGTTTTTGTCTGTCGTTGTCGTTGTCGTTATAATTGTAAAGAAGAAGCCGAAGGAATGGATCGGAAAGGAAAGAAAAGACACAAGAAGAAGAAGAACTCACTCAGGATCAGAAGAAGAAGGAGAAGAAAAGGAGAAGACGAAAAAGTATGTAGAAGGAAGAAGGGAAAAAAAGGGAAAGAAAAAGACAGGGAGCAAGGAGTAATAAGGACGATTGCCAAAAAATGAGACCTTACATGTACACAAATGACAATCTATGGAAACTATGGACTCAGTCACTATTATATTATCTATATAGCATATAACTACCTATATCCATTCGAGTCTCCAGCTATATCCATACCACTACAAGGACCACTCACTCCACGACTCCACGGCAGCGACAATGGCAATGGCAACACAGTATTTTATATCAGCCCAGCAGAACTCACACACAGAAAAACTGAATTTATAGCGTCATATCAAAATCAAAGTACCCTTTTATATATTTTATATATTTTATATTTTATATAGCCATCAAATTTCTTACATATAGCTATAGCTATAATTACATCCAGTCCAGGATCCAAGGATCCAACATCCTAATCCAGCTCCAGCTCCAGAGCATCCAGAGAATCCAGAGTCTGGTCTGGTGCAGGAGGGAGAGGGAAGAAAGAAAAATGTGTAGGAAATAAAATATCTGTGGAATATAGAAGTTTGAGAGAAAATACTAAAATACTAAAAGTAAAATAGAGTTTGAAGTGATGGGAAAGTTATTTTCTGGAGCTGGAGCGCTCTCGCTCTCACATCACTGGAGAAGGAGACTGGGAGACAGGACGTCTATATACACGGAGGAATATAATGGTTCATAGGCCATTTCATATAGTTCTCCAGTCAGAGCGTCATAGTTTTTGGGAGCGTCATAGTTTTCATAGAGATCTTCTGTTATGCTATAGTTGTGTGTCTGGATTTTGATAGTTGTGGATAAGTTTTGGAAGAGACTCTCCTCTCTCCTCATCTTCTTCCCTATGTACAGCATCTCGGCCGCGTCTTCGTCTCCGTCTTGGGCCGTCTCTCCCTCCGTGACTTGTCTTGAGTGGAGGGGAGCGGAGTAATATAGAAGACGCTTCAGATATAAGCTCTGTGATAGTGATAGTACCTAAGCGGGAACGGTTCGGAAGGAGAAACTATAACTTGTATGATCTGAGTGGATTTATGGCTCTTCTAGCGTCTTCCCATTCCCATTGCCATTTCTACATCCAGCTCCGAGAGGATCCAGCATCCAGCAGGAGCCAGAGAATCCAGAATCCACAGAGATGTATAGGAGTAGGTAGAGACTCATATTATATGTGGGAATCCTCCCTATGAGATGAGATAGACGCACACACTCACACACTCTTCCCCGACTACTACTATATATAGTCTATCAGATTTACGAGGTCGACGAAATTTCCCCTCGCAACTACCCGTACGTCTCTTCTTGAAATATATCAGCCATTTTCTTGATTTATCCTCGTCTCCCTCAAATAACTCACTACATGAAGATGAAGCTCCGTTATAATAATATATCTTTCTCATTCTCTCCCACACACAGCATCTCTTTCTCTTTTCTCTCCAGAGCAGCACACACTTCTCCCTCTTCTTCGTCTTCTTTATTCTCCTTTTCTTATAGTCTGTCTTGACTTGATGTCGACTTCTTCGGCTTCGGCTTTGGCCTCGGCTTCGGCTTCTACAGCGCTATATGGTCATGACTATAGTCTGCCAAATCCACATCTACAGCTCACTCCTACATGCACCATTTGTAATTTACAGTGTATAATATTCTACATATGAAGAGTTGCTTGGCAAAATGGGATAAGTCCACCTAAACATGCATTTTTGGTTTAAATTTTCCAGTGTTTTCGTAGTTTGTGGAACACAATTGCCGTGCGTACATTTTTTATGCAAGAAAAAGTTTAAAAGTACAAAAAAGTTTGGTTTCACTCGCAACGATTAAAATTTCATCCGACGGACTTTTTCCTCCATGTTAAGTTATTGATTTTGAGGCAAAACGGAAAAAGTCCACAATTTAAAATTTTTGAAAATTTTCTAAAAAATTCGGGAGTGAGTCCAGATTTATGAAACTGCTTTAATAACGCTTCGTCAGTTGCAGTACCTGTAGAAAAAATTGAGTTCAAAAAATAATCCTGTCACCTTTTATTCATTATTCGTTGTTCCTGTAAAATTTGCTTTGATGGACGTGACCTGTTTTGCCTCAAAACTCTTCATATTATGTAAATGCCATCTCCATCTGGATCCACATGGGTGTAATGTGCAGAGGTTTACTTTTACTTTCCTTATTTAGTCATATTATGAGGAGGGGTGTAGATATGCTTCTGTGATATGAAGGCTGTGTAATTATTATTAGAGTACATGCAGTAGAGATATGCAGAGGAGACTTGGTTGTAAGAAATAAGAATGGTTAGAAGTTCGGGTTTGGATTTGGATTTGGAGTTGGATCCGGGTCCGGGACCGGGACCGGGACCGGGTCCGGACTCAGATCGTAGAAAGAAATTCAAAAGAGCTTCGTCTTTTAACTAACTACGCCATTCTTCTCCGTGCATATAATTCTCCATCTCTTCCATTTCCATTCCCATTCTCATTCATACAACTCATCTATCTATGGAGCTATTATATTTTATCGGGGATGTATCTCTCTCGGGCTGAAGCCCAAACTGTATGTAATAACTCACAACTCAGAGGCTCAAGCAAATCTTATTACGTATATGTATATAGGCATGAGCGGTTATATCCATCGCATTTCTCCTTCTCCAAAAATCTCACTACCCACTACAGTCACTAGTCACGAGGACAATTCCAAAATTTCTACAATTTCTTATACACAGAGCAGCTCTCTAGAATAATTACAATTGGTCTCATAAATAACGAAATACCGAGGAATGAGTCTCTCTGGGGAGGCTTCAAAAACCAGCTATCTACATGTCAGCTCCTGCATTAGGCTCACAAACATACAGAAATTCTTTGATATAATTATCCACTGCCTACTTCACTTAAAGTCGCTCCATTTTTATCACATTGTGGCGCGGTGGCTTTAATAAATTACTATTAGGAACGTCCACCAGTGACGTCATCGAAAAATCACCACTTTTAGAACCCTGTATGTCATCAGCTTACAGCCATTGTGTTAGCATATGGGATGTCATCAGTAGCCAAGTAGACCTATTGACCCTATCAATGACGTCATTTGTGGACGATCCCTTATGGTTTTGTAATGTAAATGTTGTTATGATGGGAATAGCATCTCTATGCTAATATATAGTTCCAGAGAAATCTGTAAATAAATAATGAGAATGAAATGCCCAGCTCTGATTCTTGTAAGTGGTATGTCATGTCATAATAATCCTGCACGCACGCACAATTTTAGGCTGGAAATACACACATGTTGTATACTTATTTCTAGGCAAGTTGGTAGGGCTGCCGTGGTGTAGACAGAGAAATATACAAAAACCAAAATTCAAAATCTGACAAAATTGAAACCGCACTGAAATTGCCCTCAAAAACTACATAATATAATTCATGCTTCAAAATTCTAAAACCCACGAACGAATTACAAAATACAAATTAGTCATTTAATAATTTGCATTCTCTGCACCTGCTGCGTGACCAGACTGGCAACAAGCCATTGGCATTTATTTTGTACAATAACATTGCATATATAGCATTATTACTGTAGTATTGCTTATAGTTTTGTTTTTTGGTTTTACTTTTTTGAGAGAGTTTTGGTTTTAGTTTTGGGAGCATCATATCATCACAATTTACAATTATCATTTTCCCATTCCCATTACGAAGCTTGCATTATGTACGAGAGAAAATGAGGATTTATTTATCGAATTTGAAATGCTGTCAACGCAGAAACCAAACCATGTCATGCCATCCCGGGCACGCAGCCACGCATGCAACCAATATAACCCAAAACAAACAAAAAACAAAAACTTTGTCCACGTTCTTCTTATTCCGAAACCCGATCCCGATACTGATACCTTACCTGAACACAAAAAAAAAACACAAACTCGGTCGAAATACATTGCATGCACTACCCTACCTTTTAGGATCGTATTCTATCTCTATCACATGGAGGCATCGGCTACGGCTACTACCTTCACTTATATCAATACCATTACCGCTCCCGTATATCTGCACACACCGTGCCAAAGACAAAGAATGAGCAAAACTAGAAGGGTAAGAAGGAAAATGGAAATTTAGTCCGATACAATCCGCGACAGATAAATACGAATTAGGGGAATGATAATTAAAAAATATGGAGACTAACTACCATCGTAGGAAAGCATGTACCGTAAAGCTTCTAATAATTTCCGGGGAAAGTTACGCCAAACTTTGTTTATTAGACCCGGCGGCCGGCGGGAGTTATTAGACAAAATTATTTTTAAAAATTCCCCTCCACTTGATTCAATGGTAAAGATCCGGGATTTATTAGGGACTCCGGGAGTTATTAGAAGCTTTACGGTAAATAGTGAACTTTACAATTTTCAAAAAAAAAAAGTGTAGATAGATTATTTGACACTTTTCAAAAACATCTAAATTGGGAAATTTACACTTTTCAAAAACAGCTAAATAGAACATTTTGAACTTTTTAAAAACATGTGTAAATATAACATTTTGCCCTTTTCAAAAACTCGTAATCAATATTTTACCCATCTGACTGATATCTCATTTAGTGTTTTTTGACAGATACATATAGCTCATTTTAATCCTAGCTTAAATTGGATATGGCTCATTTTGATTCGTCACCCATGATATGTGGATTTATGCATTTGTCAAGACTTGGACTTGTCCCTGAATTGTAAGTGTTTTAAAAGGCCTAATGCCAAATTGATTAAAGGTACTGTATGCATAACAGCACCTACCTCGGTACTTTTTATAGATGCTCAATACACACAGTGCGGTACATGCATAACATCCCTCATGTCACTATATCACATCTCACTAGCTCCCAACTACTACCACTACTTACACAACTAACTACTAAACTAAACATAAGAAGCAAAACTATAAAAAAAACTATAAACTCAACAACATATACACGCTTCCCAGAGTCCCACACCGTTTGCGTTTCCGCTTCATTCTAAATCCGAATCCGACTTCGAATCCGAATCCAAATCCAAATCCAAACTGCAACGGTTAAGACTTTGGAAAAGGAAAACTGGCTGACTGGGAGAGAAGCGGACAAAGAACTTTGGAATTATCTGCATGTAGATCTCTGTTCCATGGAAATCTTCAACTCTGCACTCATCCACTCCATGTGTAGTGTGTAGTAGTAGGGCCTCGCACTATCTCAGGCATCGTATAGGCTCACGCAGTATTAGTGTAACCAACTCCAGTCTCTCCTCTCCAGTCAAAATGTTCACTGGAATCACTGGAACTGGAAAACTGGGAACACGTCGATGATCGTTGGATGTTTTGGATATTCCGCTTTTCATAGGGATCCCTCCGTAGTTTCAGTGGGAAGCAAAGCAATAATGTAAAGCAATATGCAATGTTCCGGATTCATGGAAATACATAATAAAGAGCATTCAAAGTAGTCGGTACCGGGCCCGGTCCCGGTGCCGGTCCCGGTGTCGGAGTCAAGAAACTAGGGCCGTAACCGTATAGTAGAAGAGTACACACTGCAAAGAGAGTTGAGTAGTAGAACTGTGTGTGTGGAGTTGTAGAATTGTGGAAGACACTAAACTAATCGTAAGACACGGAGCCCAAGTTGCGGGAGTCAGATTCAGAGTCAGATACATGGATACGGGCGGACATGTGGCTCGGCTTCCATGTCATTTCCTTCCACTTTTCCGTTTCGGTTTCTACAATTTCCACTTGTAAAGTTGTAAGTTGTAAACGACAAAAACGACAACGACCCACGGACCGACCCACACACACACACACACACACACAGACCCAACTCCCGAACAACAACAAGGAACCCGGGAGAGAGAGAAAGGCGCTCCCATTTCCCCATTTACCATTTGCCTATTGTACTCGCACTGGGTTTACGCCGAGTCTCCGAGTCCAAGGCAGAGAACCATGGTCATGGTCATAGCCATGTCATTCCATTAAGTAAAGTGCGTCCAAGAGATCAAATACAAATACAAGATCATCATCACCCTCTGCGCTATCAGTTCAAGTATCAACACTGCAAGGAACCATTACCATTCCGCTTCGGATTTCGCTCCGGCGTCGGCTTCGGCTTTGACTGTACAAAAGACAAAACTCTGTCCATGAAACGTAAGAGCAGTACCTACATAGAAGCATACCTACGTCTCAAATGTATTAGCTGTCCTCTATTTTAAATCAATCTCGAAAAACAAATTTGATACTGACAGAGTCAAAAATGTGGGAGTGAAATAATTAGCGTATTTAAAAAAAAACCAACTGAACCAACTGAAAATGTAATCAGGATCCACTATTACAGGAAATACGGTATGCAGATATCCCATTTTGCATGTTGGATTTGGCTAACTTTAAGAAGGAAGTATTATGCAAAAAATAGTCGTTGTACTTCACTTCCCTTCCCTTCTTCTTCCTCCGTTCTCCGTCCCCCATGAATCACCAGTGCGACTTCTAGGAAACTGAACCCAAGCGGAAAACCCATGCAAAGTCCATCTCAATGTTAATCGATGGCATCATTTGTGGATCACCCCTAAGGCCTAAGTGGCCCACTAATAATAATTTAGGACATAAAATATAATTAATGTATATATAAAATCATAATTGAAAATTGAATTGAGTCCCACGTGACGACCCATGGCCAGGGAATTTTTTCCATTTTAAATTGAGCATTCAACAATTCGTAGGAGTTTACTTACGGAGTAAAGCCTGGACCTGGAATTTCCCGAGTATTTCTAAATATTCATGAATAATTCAGATAAACTTTTTACTCAGGGCCAACGGCCATACATATGATAACGGTAATGATCCCCATTACCTTTCTAATGCTTCGTCTCCCTTTGCCTTTAATGGTAACTGTAGTCCTGTGTGTGTGTCTCTTTGGACTTTCGATTTGGAATTGGACTGAGGACTGAGAGGAGCATGTGCGTGTGGGTCTCGCTCCTGGATCTTGGCTCCTTGGTTTGGTGCTGTAGTATGGGAGTTTGGTGTGTGGTTGGTTTGGGTTTGCGTTTGGGATGTGGAGAAGCTTATGATTTCATTTCATTTCATTTCATATTCTCTCTCCCCTTTTTTCATGCGCATTCATGTCATCATAACTTTGCGCAAATTGCTTATGAACCGCAGCCAAACAGTCCAATAGGCATGTAGAGTTTTTTAGTCTGTGGGGCAGGATCTTGCACTGCTACTTCCAACGAAAGGAAACGACGGCCGTTCCCAGTCCCAGTCCCATAGCCAAATGTGAGCATCTCTACATTCTCTACATGGAGCATATTACTATGTACGTACGTACATGGGATGGGACGGGATGGGATGTTCTCACTTGACTTGAGTTTTGTCTCTCATAAAAGATATCTCATCATATTTTATAGTCTTCCCAACTCCATCCCATCCAACGCTTACGTAACTTGAGCCCATCCACAGGATCCTGCTATAGAAGCTCACCGCATAACTCACAGCCTCCCTCCTCCTCCTCCCTCAATTTATATTCACATTTCCAAAACTCCAGTTTCACTTTCAGTATCTCCAGCCACGCAGTACGCACTCTGCTGTACCTAAGCCCGTGCAGAGATGCAAAAGGGAACATATGAGTAGGAGACGCATCATCGTCATCTGTAAAGTGTAAAGTATGTACCTACCTATGGGACGTGGAGCGTGTGTGTGTGTGCGGAATTGCTGGGCCTGAGTCCTGGCAGGAAAATCATATCATAAGTTGAGAAGTAAAAAGGCAGGGAACGCAACGCAAGGAACTCCCATAATATTTCTGAGCCAGCCCATTTCATATCCATATCATCATATCATAGGCTCACATTTATCATCTTTTACACCGTCTTATCACGCAATATCCTCATCCTGTATCAAACTATAGACCTTTCGCCTGCCCTCCTTCCTCATCCCAGTGTCTACTACACTCCGCTCATATTTGAGTGAGGGAAAATGCAGGGGTTGTTATGGTATTTTTTATTTAATAATTTCGGTATTTAGTGGTCGGTTTCGGTTTTGGTTTCGGCGTCGGTTTCGGCTTCGGTTTAGTAATTAATTAATTAAGCAAGATATTAATAATTAGCTTATGAAACTTGATGATTTTTGATACTACAAAAAATAAAAATAAAGTCTACGCCCTACGCTTAACATTTTGAATTGCACAAATTAGAAATGCATTTTTATTTCCAGTATTTAAAAACATTAACACAATAATATCGTCTGTGAAGAACCAAAATGACCCATATCCCATTTAAGCTGGAATCAAAATGAGCTATGTCATAAAAACAAAATGAGAAACATGCGTCAAATGTTAATTAGGAGTTTTTGAAAATCTTAAAATGTTATATTTCCATGTTTATGAAAAGTGTAAAATGTCCAGCTTACATGATTTTGAAAAGGTGCAAAATGCTCTAATTCCATGTTTCTGAAAAGGTGCAAAATGTTGTATTTAAATATTTTTTAAACGTGCTCAATGTTGTATTTAAATGCTCTCAAGACATATTTGAATATTTTTGTAGATAGTTGATATTATTGTTTTAGCTACAAATGGATATGGGTCATTTTGGTTCTTCACAGACGATATGGTACTTGGTTTTATGTACTATTTGCTATACTGCCAATATAAAGGTAGCTCAAGTATTTATAGGGTTATATATAGTCGGCCATTTTGGAGCTTTAGCTTTGCTAAGAAGTAATATAGCTATGTATATATGATCCCATGATCCAGGACACGACTACACTGGTACTGGTACTGGTCAAGCTGTCATCCCTTATTGGCCGCAATGCAATATTTGCTCACTAGTCAGTTTGAATTTAATTTTGTGAGCTACTTAATTTTTAATTAATATTTCAACTTTCAACTACGACGCGACTACTACAGGGAACTTTTTGGGAAGGAGGAAGAGATCGAGGAAGAGGGTCCATTTATTTTGGTGGGGAATTTGATGGGGAAGATAAATGTTAATAAATGATAGCTTTCTATGGACAGAGTGAGTGGTTGATTCTTGGTCTCTTAGTCTCGCTCTCTGTGTATGTACGCTCCGCTTTTTGGGTTCCAAGTTGGGAGATTATTTTATTTAGGAAGCCCAGGCGAAGGTCCTAAAGAAAATAAAGGAAAGTTGACTACTACTGTGTGTAGCTGTGGAGGGGTTAGATTTTCCTTTCATTTCCTCAGTGAGTGCGAGAGTCCAGGACCAGGACCAGAGTCCAGGGATAAGTATAGGGTACGTAGGATAGTCTATAGGGGATATAGGTATTAGACATATAGGGAAGGTTTCGTCTATACGGGAAGGAGAACGGTGGTTTTCCTCTGACTGAGAGACTCTACTTTATTTCTTGCAATGACAATGACATAGAGATATTTTAGTGGTATTTTTGTATTTTTGGTCCATTTGTATTTTTCTGGTTTCCCCGGCTCCCCCCTCCCCCTCCCTTCCTCTCTATTACTTCTGTTTTCTTCTGGTCAAAACTCCCTGGACTCTTGTACACACGTCATATTACTACCCATTCCAATATCAATACCAATACAGGGACCAACTACCAAAATACAGACACTCACCCCAACCAAGAAGCCCGGCTACTAAACTACTACACTCCCGACTCAACATTACATATACTTTTATATTTCACATGTACTTTTTGACTCTCCTCCTTTTTTTTCTACGCTCAACACACACACACACTCTCCCTGCGAGTCTCTGAGAGATGAAATGTTCTCCAGGGGTAGTGGCCCATTGACAGGCCACATGTCTTCCCCGGCTACTTACTTCACCCGAGAGATATTTGTCATTTCCCCTGTGCTCTAATACAATCCACATCCACCTTCAGTCCGGTATATCTATATAGGCAGCTCAGCTCACTATAGAGACTATACTGGGGAGCAGGTCCAAAGTCCACTAGTCTACACACTGTCTTTTCGTCCCCTATTCCACTGTGTCGGCTGTAGAGCGTCTCGGTCTTGGTCTGTCCTGCATCATGGAGTCATGGTCACGGCATCATATCACGCTCCACTTGTATCTCTATATTTTTTTATTCCTGTTTTTTTCTTTCATTTTTCCTATTTCAATCTTCCCTCCATGTCATTCAGCCTCCAGCGGCCAGTGCCCAGTGCTCCGTGACTATGTCCTATAACACTATATGTAAAGACTCGGTTGTGGTAATAAAGACAAAAATTTGTAGTTTCTCTTGTTTAATTATTAATATGCATTGGGGTTTTTAAATGTAAAATTTTCTATTTAGGTACCTACATGCTTTTTGAAAAGTGCAAAATTTTTTATTTACACTTTTTTAAAAGTTCAAAATTATTTATTTACACTTTTTTAAAAGTTCACAATTTTTTACACGTTTTTGAAAAGTGCAAAATTTTCTATTTACCCATTTTTGAAAAGTACAAAATTTTCTATTTACACGTTTTTGAAAAGTGCAAAATGTTTTATTTACACATTTTTAAAAATTGCAGAATGATACATTTAAATGTTTTTGAAAAGTTCAAATTATTCAATTTACTTGTTTTTAAAAAAGTGCAAAATGTTGCATTTAAAAATCTTTGAAAAGTGCCCAATATTACATTTACATGCTTTTAGGATCATGTTATTTAAAAAAATCATAATGCTCAGAAAAATAATTAAAATGTGCCTATACCAATACCTATATGTATACTAGGCAAAAAGTTTCAAGTGACCATTCAAAATGTCCACCGTCTTTTACCTGCTTAGCTAATTATGAAATAATGAAACTGAGTGAGGAACAGCTCCGTAGATGTGGCTTGAGATTATCAAAGTTTCGGGGGAAACTTAAATATCTCGGAGAAAGATCCCGGAAAATGCACACGCATCTCACTGATATATGTACCTAGCACTGCACACGCAAAGGATGGTAATGGGAGTTGATGGTGGTAAAGGACAATGGGAGGAAAGTATCTATCTACCTCCCTATGCCTTATACAGGGAGTACATTTTTATTTTGAAATTTTCTCTGGAAGAACTTAGCATCCTACTTACTACTTTTTAGGTAGGTAGTTGTGACACATGGGAAGGAGTATGCATACAGAATGCTATAGATACATGTGTGGAAATCCATGCTGGGCGAATATTTGGTTGTGCATATACAAAACACGGGGAGACAGTGGAGGCGTGTGTGGGTATTTAGATTTTATACAGTGGGATATAAACTGACTACTCCGCTCTCCGCCTCACACAAGTCCAGCTGGGAATCTATAGAGAGATAAAGTAGATTTGATATAAAAGTTACTCAAGTTTCTGTTTCTACCTTCGAGTCTCAGTCTTATTCTCAGCTGAGTTCGTCAGTCCACAGTCCCAGCGTCTTGATTCCGAGTCCGAATTGGAATTGCGAGTCCAGTCTCCAGTCCTTGAAACCTTCGTCTTCGTCTTCGTCTTCCCGTTTGCTTTCTCAAGAAAGCATAACAGAACATACCAGTGAATTGAGTATTGGCATGGCGTGGCGTGGCGAGGTCCTTGCCATGCCATAGTATTATTGCACCGGTCCCGGTCCCGGCTCCGGCTCCGGCTCCGGTACCGGCACTGGCCAGTCTCTCATCCTAATCGGATTTCTTTCCGCATCTATCTAACTCACAACTCAACTCTACTCAACTCACTAGTCACTGTAATAGGAATAGTACTCTGCTAGTACTCGACTGCTGACCAGCCACCAGCCACCAGCCTCGTCATCCGAACACATGTGAGTACATAGCTATACACACTACGGAAATTGTAGACACTGTAGGCACTCTATAGACTGTCCAGTGTGTGTGTGTGTAGAATCATAGAAAGGCACGTCCAAAAATGGAGTTTTCTTTCTACATGGAAATCCTTTCAAAAAGCAAGAAAAAAAAAGTAAAAAAAAAACATACATACCAACATGAGGATTTGTATGAAGAGAGCAGCGTCATTTTCCCAGAGCTCGAACTGGAACTGGAACTGGAACTGGA
>JAQFZE010000044.1:0-52084 GCA_034695245.1 Dicyrtomina saundersi
CATTTCATGTTTTGGGTGCAAAACAATATGTAGATTGTAGATATAAATAAATTACGACTTATCAAATTTGGGGGGGGGGGCTATAGACGGCAATTTTTGGTGACGGGCATCCCCCGAAATTTCACTTCAGCTACGCCCTTGTCTCGCAAGTGAAAAACAGTATAGGTTTGCGTATTACTTTTACCTAGTAACGGGCCACACATTTCCCCCTCTTTATTTTAATAATCCGAACTCTACAACCTCTCCTACCTTTTTGAAACAAATGATGCCCTTAATTTTTCTAACTCTACATTTTCGAATTGATCACTTAAAATCTTATATTTTGCCCTCTTTGTGTAGTCTGTTTGTATGGAGGGTGGAACATTTTGAGCACAAGTATTAGGTTGTCCAGAGGAAGGGTTCAGACGTTGCACTGAAACGAAACGTAAATTGAATGTACTTACTAGTACACTTCTTACTCCCTAAAGCTATAAACCATCAGTTTTCCAACAATCGTAAACTATCTATATTCATATTATTTATTTTGTATATCAAAAGTTTGTCCAGTCCTTTGGGCTATCCTCATCGCAGGACAGTGTCAAGTTTATTTTTGAATGAGGTTATTGAGGCTGCATTTTTCTCTAATCGATAAAATAATATATTTCTTTGTTGCTTGAAAACCATAATGGTAGCGCTGTTTTTGTTCTATATAATATAGGCTTACAGGTGTGAATAAGAAAAAACACGTATACATACCTCTAGAAATAGAAATGATATTTCGTACCCTTAAATCTGTGACTCTTGGTACCGTATTTCTCCTAAAAGCTCCCCCCGGTAGTTACGTCAAACTTAGCCACAAACTCTGGAGTTATTAGTGACCCGGACCGTGTAGTGCTTTAAAAAATGCTTTATAAAAGCAAATGCTTAAAAAATACTTTAAAAAAAAGTTTAATAAAGCAAAATCATAAGCAAGCCATAGAGACAGTTATTAAAGACCCAGGATTTACGCCAAACTTATTAGCCACAGGCCACAGACCGGGGAGGTATTAGAGGAAATATGGTCGAAATAATTAATTATTCCTATTAACCACTTGTATTTTTAAATGCCACTGCAGATATGCTCTCTTCATGCAAAATATATTAAAACGAACGTGGGCATATATACTTACTGTTCAACGTGTCATTATTTTGTTTACTTTATAAAACACCGTCACCTCATTTTTATTTAAGCATCATTGTTTTAAAATCTCTTCTAGCAAAGCCAAAAAGTTGTTAAATAAAATATTATTGGCTTTTGAAGTTTATTTTTACTAGTGAATATACGTAATAATTATTATGATGTAACGAGAGGACGAAAGTTCTAGACAACAAACAATTACCAGTCCATGGTTTCTAGTTTTTCCCACAATTTTAAGTTTTTTTTTACGGAAAGCGTATTAACCATTTGCACAATGCGTGTATACATTTTGAGCAATAATTATACAATCAGAGTATTGCAAAAGTCCCTGTGTCCGTCCTTTTGCATCTACACACGTTTCTTTTGTGGCATATTACACAATACTGTAACATGAACATTATGATATTGAAGACTACTTTAATGTATGCACCTATACTAAGAGGTCGGCGGGCGCATGGCTTTTCCTGTAGAATTTTTTGATTTTTTAGCATTTAAGACATTTTGAGGGTCAAAGGCTAATGCTTTGTTTCCGAAACATAGGCACGTTATACTCTGCTTTGGACTGGATGACGTCCTTAAATCTTTAAAATTGGTTCGGTAGTTTTAGAAATATCAAACTTTTTACTAATAATAACTTGGAACTCTTATAATTACACATTGTAACAGTCGATGATCTCTACTTTCAGAGTATTTAAAAAATGTACTTATTAAGGCACATTTCCAAATGTAATTAAGTTAAACGGAAAATATACAATTTTGTACGACGGAAATGTAAATCAAATTACATTAGATATATTAGATTGCAGAGCATATTTATGACTATGTTTTGTATTCAGCTTTCTTTGTTTTGAAATTTTCAACTCTTGCTGCTTTGACATGACATGACATTAGCGTGATTTGGGTTGAGTTGAAATCACATAATAATATGTATAATTTAGGGCGGACTTTTACTTCCCTGGTACTAAGTAAATGGCTACTAATATTTGATAGTGCATGACTTCAATGGGATATATATATCATATAATGTGTAATTGGTGTATATAGTTGTAAGTGTAATTTAAAACTCAAATGCAGAGCCATGGTGGAGTTGCTGACTCAGAAGAATATGGGTTGTTTTGACAGCTACATTTCCCGTTCATTGTGCACCGATCTGCAAGTTTGAAGTTGCTTGTGGTTGTAGATCGAATACTCACGTTTCGATTCACACTGAAAACAGGAAAAACTATGTATGATGTAGCGCAAAAGAATGAACTGGGATTTGTAAATAAGAATGTAGGTACGCATAATATAGCTCTAGGAGCAAAATTCAGGTACTGCCTTAGGCTGGTCAGTACGTCATTCCCGTTCGACTTCGACGTGCTGGTTAACTCTATACATTCTGACTGGTGACTCTGAATCCCACTTCTCCCTATAATAGTTTATTTAGGCTACCCTTCACGCGTAAACTTCTCGGTGTGTGGAGTGTGGTGCGGAGCATTGTCATTGGGATGAAAGTGTTTTTGTATTTTTTGTTCTTCAGAATTTAGAATATGAAAAGCCGATTAAAAAGCAGTATTTAAACAGTTCCGAGGTTTAGTTTCTGCAGTTAATGGTAAACAGGAGACTAACCATAAGACAGTGCCACATTTGTTCCAACGCACTTAAATTATTTAAAATAAATAAAGTTCACGTTCCTCTCTTCAAAGTACATCAGTTGGATTTTGGATTTGGAAGTTGCGGTCAACAGGGAATAACAGTTATTAACTCCAGTCAGTTGAAAAATGAGTCGGAACGAAAATGGAAATTCCTGGCCGTCTAATGTTGGGATACTGGCAATTGAACTCTACGTCCCGTCTCAGTATGTCGATCAAGGGGAACTAGAAATTTTTGATGGAGTTTCGGCAGGAAAGTATACCGTGGGTCTCGGCCAGGATAAAATGGGTTTTTGCTCCGATCTTGAAGATATTAACTCATTGAGCCTGACTGCAGTTCGGAATTTAATGGAAAAACATCAAATTGGTAAGTAATCACCTGAATTCGTTCAGTACGCTTATTTTGAATTATTTTACTTAAAATTCATTACTGTTGTTCAGTTGTAAATGACAGTTTATGCTTTTTATTTGTACGATACAATTTGTTTTATAACGATCAAAAAATATATTCATAGGTTCGAAAATTTTTGTAGTTACCCTCCAACTGAAAATTTGAAATTGTGGAAGCAAAGAATATCGTGACATAATTTGCGTCGATGTTGTGTATTTACAGTTTTGAACTCAAATAGTTGATAGTAAATCATCGTTGTAAATTATTTATGATTGGTAGAGAATGTTAGAAAAGAATATATAGTTGCCATTCACTACTTTACTGGAGCCTGTAGTTTGAGTTGAGCTTTATAGACGTCAAATCCTTCAGTAATTAAATGCTGTTATCAATAGACGGACACATAAATTATCTGCCAAATGCAATGGTATATTTATTTAACTAATCGTATGATTAGAAGCTACTCTGTGATCTAAGATTGTATACGTGAAAGAAATCATTCATAATATAGTTGTCGCCTGTGGTAAGATTTGCATGACAAATGTGTGTGATAAGTGATAATTAATTATTAGGAAATAGGAATTGCGTGGAAGTTTAATAAGCAAAATATTCTTAAAATGCATCATTCTTACAGGTTACGACCGCATTGGCCGCCTTGAAGTAGGTACCGAGACGATTCTTGATAAGTCGAAAAGTGTTAAAACGGTTTTGATGCAGCTCTTTGAAGCAAGTGGAAATACTGATATTGAAGGTGTTGACTCGACTAATGCTTGCTACGGTGGTACGGCCGCATTATTTAATTCTGTCTCATGGCTTGAATCCAGCTCTTGGGATGGTAACGAAACGCTCTTGATAATTATTCTTAGCTGTTTTTTGAGTAGAAATAGTCAGATTGAATATGAAATATGTTAATTTACGTAATGAACTTAAATTATTAGTTTAATATTCACCTTTTGCTTACTAATTTTGAGGTACATATAATTGATCTTACTTTATGTTGTGTAAAATTAAAGGACGTCTAGCTTTGGTTGTTGCGGGTGATATTGCTGTTTACGCTAAAGGAGCAGCTCGTCCAACCGGTGGAGCTGGAGCAGTAGCAATTTTATTGGGTCCTAATGCTCCGCTTGTATTTGAGAAAGGTAAAATAAAATCGGAGTAATTTCGGTGTAAAATTATTTGAATTACATCTCAGTTGATGTTTATAAAGTGATTATTTTTCCGTTTAAGGTATACGAGCATCCCATTCCACTCACGTTTACGATTTCTACAAACCAGATTTAGAGTCTGAGTATCCAAGAGTGGATGGGAAACTTTCCATTCAGTGCTACCTTAATGCACTAGATACGTGCTATAGTAGATTTGCTAAAAAAGCCGAAGATAGAAATTCTGAAAGAATAACTCTTGAATCCTTTGATGGGGTTATTTTTCACTCTCCATATTGTAAACTTGTTCAAAAGTCTCTTGGAAGACTAGTTCTGAACGACGTTATTCGATTCCAAGAAGATGAACTAAAACAAAAATATCCCAGTCTGGTGTCACTTCGGTAAGTTAAGCTTGTCACATGTGTTACAATGAATATGTATGTGTAAAGTAGTAAAATCGGCCAAATTGGAGACCAATGAATCCAAGTTATAAAAGTGTCAAAAGTTGATGTCAGAATTCTTTTATTTATCAATTATTTTTTAGAAACACCGTACTGGAAGATTCTTACTTCGATCGTGATATTGAAAAACTTTTATTGACAGCATCACTAGATCTTTTTAATCGTAAGACGCAACCTTCATTGAATCTTGCGAATCAAGTTGGAAATATGTATACTGCATCTGTGTATGGTGGCTTAATATCTTATCTTACAAGGTGAGTAATGCCTCCGAACAAAATGGACACAACTATCATACTAAAAACGATAATTTAAAATTTCATGTTTCGCCTTCTTCCAATTTTATCCAAGTAATAATTTTTAATTGAAGTAAACCACTGAATGAGCTGTATGGGAACCGCATGTGTCTTTTCTCGTATGGATCTGGTTTTCAAGCTTCAATGTATTCTTTACGAATTATATCAGAACCGTCTGATAAATTATCTCAACTTATTGCTGGTATATCTGGTACTCGAAAGCAGCTAGAAAGCCGTCAAAAAGCAGATCCTGAAGATTTCAACAAAACCATGTTGCTCCGCGAAGCAGTACATCACAAAGGTTAGAAGAGTTGGCGGTCCTTGTTTCTTTTTCGTATATACCGATGAATACATCTAGTATGGCATAAGACTAACATTTAAATTGTTTAAATTCCAGCTCCATACACACCGTCTGGAAATGTAGGTGATCTTTTTCCGGGAACTTACTATATTGTGAAAGTTGATGATATGCACCGTCGAGAATATGCTAGAGCTAAGGGCTCTGTCGTGAACGGGAGTAAATAGCAATATAGAATATAAAATAAAAATAGCGTGATAATCATGATTATAATATGAAGACCCTTACTGTGGGAATGTCTCCCTCTGACACTGCAAAATGATTTTATCTTTGGCTATTCTAGCTGGATAGCAGCATATCTGTAAAAATTGCTAGCATTACGTTAATGAATGCTGCTTTGGTAAAAAGATTCCACAAGTTATCCAATTTAAATACATTTTTGAAGAAATATCACGTTAAAGTAATAATTGCACGCCCCAAAGATTTTGCTACTATCCGAAATCGCTAAAGCTTCACGTTTGCAATGTGAGGGGTAGCTATTCCTTACAGAAGTAACATTGTAACTATGGAACACGAGAGACGTATAGTTTGGCTGATTCCGAGCAAATATATAATAGATAGTAAAGCTAAAATATAGCTGCAAAGTTTTATAGTACTTAAGCAATTTGATACTAATGTGGAGATTTGACTAAGTACGGAAATTTGGATCTGGCGTAAATATTCCAGAAATTTTATTTTCTTGGCACCAGGACGAAGAGTAGAATAACAGTAGCAGACGAATTACTCAGAATGATTGATAGATTTAGTGAGATAAAATTATGGCCTAGCAGTTATGTTCTTAATGCAAGACATAATTCGTATTTTTTTGAGCCGTGTTTGAATGCTGTCGAAGTACCGGATGTTACTCGGTGACGGGGATTAACAAAATAGTAATGTGGTAGGGGTTAAACACTCGATCAAATTAGATCGCTTCCGTTTATTTGTATTTTATGCGGTCTGTTATGGGTATTATTAATGCATAATGTTAAAGTTTAATGGGTGCAGCCAAAGTATTTCTTAAATTAGTAGTGCTATTACTTAACGGAAAACTCGTTGGTGTGAACGGCATCATAGTTTTTAAAGGTGTCTTGCAACTCATGTTATCTCAGTATTGAATATTGAATTGTTTGACTGTCCCTTTTAGGACGCATTTTGGTTTACAAATTTAATTAATGGTAAACGCAAGAATTGGGATGCGTTCGAAATTTCCGAGGTGCTAGTAGTCAGTAGCTCTTTAGTAATAGAAATCAAACAATATTCCTTGTATTATGGGTAATTAAATTTAAATGACCACATAGCGTTTAAAACTTAACGTTATGTTGTCGACACAACGATCTTGTTGCATATCTACAATGTATTAGTGAGAACTTAAATCTTAGTAATAACAGACGTGTAGCAAATATCAAAATATGAAGAAACAATCAAAGAAATAAAAGCAATTCATTTATAAAAAACTGATTTACAAATAGCTCTGAACTTGTCCAAAATTATTTTTAATATACGATTATTACGACGAATGAAGTTGATGATATTCATTTGTATTTACGAGACCTTCCAATCTTCCTTTTTTCTTTCATGAATGCCCAGTCAACAGATATTGTGTTTCCCAAAAGTTCTGTTCCATCTAAACCTAATTTTGCAGCTTGAGCCTCTTTGAAATCTTCGTACTCCACCAAGGCGTATCCCTACAGAATCAAGATATCATATTTTAGGCAATGTAGTGGCTAGTAATAAGCACATTTAATAGTGTTGAGTAAAATGTAGATCCTTAGGTTTGAAACTTACTTTAAGGAATCCAGTACGACGATCCAAGTTCAAGTGAATATTTCTTATAACTCCATACTCTGAGAATCGACTATGTACATCATCTTCGTGAGCCTCTTCATGAACTCCAGAAACAATAAGAATCCAACCTTCAACAGCTGCAAATTAAAATTTAGATCGCAATTATAGGCTATGTCTTTGCAATCTGTATGATGAACACACTATATATATACGCAAAACGTATATAATTGATAACACAAAATGACTCGAAATGACAAACGAATCTATAAGAGAAAGTTCTTGGATCGACGCCTAAAACACTTAAACCTTAAATACAAAAACCCTGCTTCGAAACGAACGAAACAATTACACGACTAGCTAGCTTTGAAATATATATACTACAAAATTATTTTAAATCAGGCGAAAGAATTCATTTGCATACAAAATTTACATTTACGTCGTTCAAAATTGACAAGATTGACATTTAATTTCATCACAGTTCAAAGCTTCAATGTGTACTCCAATCATAGTATGAGGCCTGAAACTGACTGACACCTATAATAATCGTCCACTCTACTTACTTAACTGGATTTGTTTTTAACATCTAAAAAATCTGGCACCCCCGTTACAACATTTCAGGGCATCAAATTGAAACTCTCCCTTCCCTAGCACTCCGAATTCGTACTTTTCAAGATATGGATTAACAATTAATTGAAATCAGTGAAAGCGAAACGACCCGAAACGTAGTACACCACAAGCGTTGAATGAACCTACTATTAACTTATCACATTATTCAATAATGGTTAAAAATAATGAAAAATTCGAAATTTAATTGAACATTCAACATTAGGAATTCCGACTGGATTAAAAATGGACGCAAATTATGATTATCTTACATTTTTGTGCCAATGTGTCTGGTGGTTCTTTTTCTCCAGAAGTATTAATACTCTCAAAAGCCACCTCGACTTGTCTCGTTGAAGTATGTCCAGGTGCGAAACCACGTCCTTTCCTTGACTTAACACTGTCTTTCAACTGATCAAGTGCGTCTTCTACAAGTTACAAATAAAAAGTATTTCAACGCTATGATAAAACTTTTATATTGGATCACAATTCACAATTTATAATGAAGGATTGCATTAAATAATTTGTAATTGTCGACTTTTAACTGCGGAAACGATCAGCAGTGTTCAATTTTAGAAAAAAATGGACTGAACTATAAAAAAAATTAAATAATGGCTTATTCTTAGAATGCCAGAATCAATGATCAACCAAACAACGAAATATAGATATATATTAGATTACAGCACAACTTTTCATGTACTTCGTAAATGTACGTAATATTTTTTTGTTATTACTTCCCAAATCTTCATCATCGATGACCATATCCTCCCCATGACCCAAGTCTAACACGTCAGCCATGGTGAAATCTTCTTAATTTATGAGTTAAATGGTTTCTTGTACACAAAAGTTCACAGGTTTAAAATAAAATTTACAATTTATAAATAATTGCAGTTTGAGACAGTTTTGTAGTTAATAAAGTACAGCCGTCGTCCTGAACCCTGATTCCGTGAACTTCTCAAAGCGGCGTTCGAAATTCGTGTGGTGGCGGTAAGTTTTTGCTATTGCTCCGAACAAGCATATCAAATAATTTACATGCAATGGCTTATAGATCCGTAGTTGCTTGAATTTACAAGCGATGGCGCATAAACACATATTCTGTTTTTGACATTCGTCCGAAGAAGCGGAGGATTTGCCTTTAGCCTTTAGTGTTTAGTGTTTACCTATTTTGTTAAACTCGCGTTCAGGCTTCTTCTTCTTCTCCAGCTTCCTGTCTCTTGTCGCTTCTTCTTTACTAGTTAGCAAAGATCTAAGGATGTAAATGATTCACTGCGGAACTAGTGTAGTGTACGACACAGTACGGATATTCAAGTTTCCTTCTACTGGCAACTGGGTGATCTTGTCACTCCGTCTCATCGGCATCGGTCGTGTCTGCGTCTAATAATCACGGAAACCCGGATAACAAAACCGCCGCGTTGATGTAGTGAAAAAAAGGAGTAAGTTGTATAAACAATTTCAAATAAATAGGTTGTAGGCTATGGGTTTTTTTTTAACTTGTTAAGCATTAATTGTTAATTAGACCGTTATGTTGTAACGAGTATACGATATCGGGGTTTAGTACATGACTAATGAAGCGTTTGACTTATTTGGTTGTGTAGTCGTTATGAATTGTGTGGACATTTGACATTTAAGCTACTGACAGCTTTGACAAGTTGCAAGTCCAAAAACCGGGCCAAGATCCGTGACTGACTGACAACTTCGTATTATTGACGAAGTAATCTAACAAGTAACTATTTTAATGCTAAATACACAATTCATGAGTTGGGTCCGTCATGGACACCCTTGACCCCGGCCCATGTGAGGTGTATTCCTTTCATCAGTCTGTGGCCTGTCACCTGTCTGTGGACAACAGTCAAAAGTAAATACTTAGTATTTAGATTTAAATACCTTGAATTTTGGGTTTCAATTTCAATGCAAAAGAATTAGTTTTAAATACGCGGTATTTACTTTTAATTGTTCAGTATTTAGAATAAAATCTCTATCCTTTCAAACCAGCCGGCCAGTGAGGGAACTGATGGGCCAAGTTTGTTTTTTATGAAAATCTAGTCACAGGGTCGTAATTGTTCCGAACTTTTCAGTGGTAGTTGAAAAGTATTTAAATCTAAATATTGTCCACTGACGTGCATTGGCTTTTAATTTACAGCCAAGTATCCGTGGGCACACTACAGTCAGCTGAGTAGTACTAGTACTTGTAAAGGACGATGAGATGCCCGTCAAGTTTTCAAGTGTCTAGCCTTATCATTTATAGGCTTTTGGCCATAAAGTAGTTGTTGATATTGGATTTTTGACATAATTTCGTAATTAAAAGTCATAAATATAATTCCACTGCTGTAAATTTTTTTTTTTTTAAAAGTAAAATAGGTAAGTAAATCCTATACAGCGTGAAATCACAGATGTGACTCGCTAACAGTAGACAAAGCACACCCTTAGCTTGTACTACATAGTATTCGTATATTATTCGCTTTCAAAATTGACGAGATATTTACCTTTACTTATTCCACTGCTGTAAATGTACCTACTTGCTAATATTTCCTACAAGATTGTATATTTATTGATTATTGCCGACGAAATAGCTGAGTAGGTGTATATCTATGTGTTGCGTAATATTTAATGTTGTTGATTGCATTGATTTTATCTGTTTTTCAGCAAACTCAAGTGACTTTTAAAATTTAAGGCGACTCAAATCTGAGTTAATCATCACTCAGAATGACTGGCACCGTTTTAGAGAATTTGAGCGGAAGGAAACTTCTTGTACTTACTGCATTATTTATGCTGGGACAGTTGACATGTTTTTTGATCGGAGGTCTCATAGGTTGGTAAAAATTAGTTATAAACACATTCCCTTAGTACTTATTCGAATTTAATAAATTTATTAGCGATAGCTATGTATCACATTGACCCTGACCAAAAACAGTGATTAAAAAAAGTTTCAATCATAATGTGTTATTGAATTGCTAGTATACAACCAATTAATTCGTTTTTGTAGCTCCTAAGCCATCCAGCGCACCGTACATTTCATGTACATTATGTTACGATGAAACTGCCGATCGTACACGATGGCTTTATCCAAGAGGAGAAGTTGGAAAATGCAAGCAAATTAAGAGTTTGGATAAAACATTGCATGCTGATAATGTAGTGTTTACCTTTCAAATTCCTCATCCTAAAGACAATATTAAGTTAGATTTTACAAGATGGCAACAAAACTTAATCGGAATTCTACAAATGGAGATTCAGTATTCCAAAGATAGCCCTGTTGGTGAGTGGTGGTATTATTATTAAAGGTTAAATTTCGTATGACAAAGTTTTTGAGTAAAGCGTAAGTATGCCCTCAAAGTTAGTTAACTTTATTTTAGTTAATTTGTCAGTTTTCGGTAATGGAATTCATAACAATAATGGAGCAAAAATATATTCGCTGCGTTTAGAAAGACGTAATGCACTCACAATATTCGATGGAACATTGGAAGAACTCACGAAGAATTTGTGTTGTATAGAATACAGATTTTGTGCTTTTTCAGTTGTTTCAGTGTCTGAACATGTTTACTGTGGTACACACTGTACCACACTTCAAAATATTGGTGGATCATTATTGAAGCTATGCAAAAGTGAAGTTCATGCTAGGGTTACGAAATATTTAAATGAGAAAATAATTCAGCGTACACAGGGAACGTTAAAATATTAGGGTCCATAAATTTTGTAGTAATTATGGTGCTAATTTGTGCCAAATTTTCTATCAGCACTTTAGGTGGTTTCATAGTGTTATTCAAATGCTAATCAGTATTTTTTTCACGAAGTGTAGGGGAGGCAAATAATAGTTTCTGTATAATATAATTCGTACCCACAGTTCGTTCTCTTAAATACAACCACATCTGAGCTCGTTGAATTGAATATTTCAAAGGTATTAATGCTTGATAATCATCAAACTTTTTTTGGTTGGGACAAAAGAGGAAGGGGCCATGCTGCTGCTAGATGCTCGACTGGCGTACAGAAATAGACATGACAACAAGAATGAAACTGACTGGAAATGGTATGCCGAATCTAAAGAAGAAAGAGCTTTAGAATGCACCATTGATGACCCCAAAGAAGGTCACAATTATTTGTGCGAGTTGATACCTCTGTTTGAGCTGGGTTCGTTGCACCATGATTTCTACTTACTCAATATTCGCCTTCCTGTGTCTCCTTCAAAACCTCATAATAAGGTACAATTATGCATTTATATTTTAAATATGCTTGTTTTTTTCATAACCAATCCTTATACCACTTGCAGTGTAGACAAAGTATAATAACTGTATTTACTGCATTTAAAATATTTTCATATTCCAACGTTTACAGGGCATTGGGATACCGCAAGAAATGCATCTTGTGACTATCTACCAGAACGGGGGGTTTACAAAAGTCTGGTTTGCAATGAAAACAGTATTCACTCCTATTGTTCTTTTCATAATTGTATGGTTTTGGAGAAGGGTTAGATCTCAAGGTAGACCTCCTGCATTACTAGAAAAAATGATTCTCTCTTTGGGAATTGCTCTGGAGTTTTTAAATCGTAAGTATGCAATCCTATTTAGTGTTTGATATTAGCATAAAAATGTAATTATTATGTTCTAGTTTAATGCAGTTATCATAAGCTCGTTATAAATGCAATGCTTTTTAAGACATGGTTTTACGTAATTTACAGTGCCGATAGAATGGCTGACATTGTTTTTCGACATGCCGTACATGCTACTGCTCAGTGATATTCGACAAGGAATATTTTACGCTGCGCTTCTCTCTTTTTGGTTGGTCTTCACCGGAGAGCACTTAATGGTAAGTTGTTTTAATTAAAAGAATTCAGGTTTATTAAAAGACAAATCCCTAGTGGCTTATTGTTTGGCCTTTCCAACTCACAATTGGGTTCGAGTTTGTAAAATGTGAGTAGCGAGAGCCTTGAAAATAAATTTCATTGAATTGCTGTCTTAGTTTTAGTCTTAGTTTTAAAATGTATCTGCTGTATGTTATTTTTTGCTGTAGAAAGTATCAGTTATGCTTAAGAATATTAATTTTACAAGCTCGTATTGTTACGAATTAGGAGCGTTAAAACACGCTTTGTATTAATGCAGCCAATCTATCTCACGTGTATTCTAATTGCTTGCTTTCTATTTCAGGAGTCGGGTGGTGAGAGAAACACCCTAAGAACATACTGGAAGCATTTGAGCGCTGTCGCCGTTGGATGTTTTGCATTGTTTCTTTTTGATCTTTGTGAACGGGGTGCTCATTTGGTAAATCCGTTTTACTCATTATGGGCAACACCAGTGGGAACTCGTTTGGCATTAGCACTAATAATTGCAGCTGGTGTTTCGGCTTCTCTGTACTTTGTTTTTTTGTCGTGGACGGTTTGGAAAGTCTTTCGCAATATTAGTGCTAAAAGAACAGCATTACCAGCTATGTCAGCCGTGAGACGTCTTCACTATCAAGGTGAATTGAAACATATAATATTTCCTGTGAACCTTGTCGGTATTGTTTGGCGTGACGCCTCTTTGACAGAATGAATTTGTTATTTTAGGGATAATTTACCGGTTCAAGTTCTTGATGTTAACAACTCTGGTATGTGCGGCGATGACTGTCATCGGGTTCATCTTGGGACAAGTTACAGAGGACAAATGGAAATGGGAAGGTGGGGACACTGGAATAGAAATTGAGTATACCTCTGCTTTTTACACGGGAGTGTATGGCATGTGGAATATATATATTTCAGCTTTGTTATGTCTCTATGCTCCTTCCCATAAGCGTTGGCCCCCTGAAAGAGGTTTGTTTCTACTTTTGTTTTCACATAGCAGCAATAAACTAAAATATTAAAATAATAGTAAATAATTTGTCTTCCCCCTAAAATAATGCAGACATACTCTGAACCATGTTTGAAGCTGTTCGGAAAAATGAGTAGCTTTTTTAATGCCAGAGTGTGTACCCAAACCTCGTGGATATTCGAAGGATATACATGTTAAAATATTAATCATTTATAATAGCTTTATTAAGTGTGTACGGTAGTCGAACGTGTCATTGCACAGTTCACAATACTTTTTAGCAAATAGTAGCCAAATTGTAAAATTACGCGTTGTTATTAGTTTTTGTTACTTTTTTCACTAATTTTTATTTATTTTTATTTATTTTTATCATTTATTATTAATTGTTGATAATTTTTATTTATCTTTATTTATTTTTATTTATTTATATTTATCTTTATTTGTTTATTAATTTACATTAATTTTTATTTATTTATTTATTTTTATTTACTTATGTTATTTGTTTATTTTATTTTATTTTTTGTATCTTTATTTTTTGTATCTTTATTTTTTGTATGTTTATTTTATTTTATTTGTTGTATCTTTATTTTTATTTATTTTTATTTATTGATTTTCATTTCTTTTAATTTTTTCTAATTTTATTTATTTTTAGAATATTGATGTGTTATATTAGTTGGACTGTGAACGCTTTAGAAGCAGTATTCTGTAGGCAGCGCTTATTATGGATTCAAATCAGTTTCCCCGATGTGGTCATTGACGAGGAATATCACTTTTTCTGTTTGGGGAACTGTATTTAATGTTACAATAACAGTGGTTCTGAAGCAAAAGGGCGCATTAATGACGACTAATAATTTATCTTTACCACAGATCCCTATGCCAGTACGAACAGTGGAGCGGAAGAGATTGAATTCAGCAGGCTGGATGCTGACACAACCGAAATTTCTGCTCTTGCGTCATTCGCTAAGAAAGCGGCAACCGATTAAGTTCGATGTACATTATAGTATTCTGTACTTACTGCGTTAAAATTATTTCTACTTCCGTACGGCGGTTATTTATATATTTAGTGCATGTTCTGTAAGTAATGAGTAGCTGGGTACAAGCTACCAAATCTTTTGTATAGATTGCCATCAGTGCAATTTTCATCTCAGCAACTTTCTTTGTGCTTTATGTTTTTAGACTGACAATATTTTTAACAATTACAACTATATCATATCTAGGTAGAGGATAGTAAAAGTAAATGAGATTATTCCAAGAATAAGCTAGGGGTGAGAAGGAGGGTGTCACGTCTTCGACAGTCACTATTTTGAAAATCTTTCGACGTCTTTAGTTTTGACAGGATGCTTTATTGAAAATACACTTGAAGCTTTCCTACACTAACGATAAAGTGTAAGTTTTTAGAATTGAAGACTCCATCACTTTGACAGTTTTGTAGTTGCGTTTGACCATGACTCATTACTTGTAACATTACTGTGATTTTCACAAACCATATGCCATGTATGAAAATTCGTTATTTGACTATACTTATTAATAATGCTTACGAACTGCGCAAGCTTTTATGTATATGAGGACAGAAGTCGAAGGTAAGATTTTCAACTCTGTGACTTCGAATTCGGGGCAGAACCTTAGAGATTAAGTGAAAGAAATAAGGGTAGCTCAGTGAGTAGCTTCGAAACATTAAGGTATAGCTTAAATTAGATAATCAAATCATGGCTTGAATATCAACATGAGAAAAAAACCTATCTGCTTGGCATATTTTAAGAGCAATTGGAGTTACCAGAAAAAACTAAGATTTGTTTATTTTAGTGTTTGGGATGGTTTATTGTCCTATCCTACGTGTTATGAGCTACTGTGATCTCGGAAGATTGCAACTATTCAATTAGATTAGTTGGAACGTAGTTAACTTTAAACTCTCTCGGAGTTCTGACATCTCGGGTTATAGCAATATCAATGATTAAGTAGCCATCATTTCACCATTCTGCATCTTGAATTCCTCTAATCTTATTCTATTAGCATAATTCTCGCAGGCATTTGAAATTGTTTACAATTACATGCCAAGTAGGACTTTGTTATTGGCTCTCTTTGATGTACACTGAGTTGCAAATATTCCATTGCAACCACTTTTTTACCTGTTATGAGAAGTTTTGTATGGAGGTACGTGTGAACTGATATTTTAATCTCTCTTGTTATCAGTATTAAGAATTATCAATAATGAGCAAATACTGTTTTAAGAAAAGTAGTGGTTGTACGTCATTACAGTACGATGAATATTTTTGTTGTGTGTAAAGTAATTATTCCTTGTAAAGAAAGATTGGATACGATAGAATGTCGTAGCTTTCGGTATGTTTAATATGTACAGATTTGTAGAGAAGGATCTTTTCCTAGAAGATAGGAGTTGAGGCCAAATTTAACTATACAAACAGCTTGCACTGTATTTTTTGGAAGCAAAAGTTTCGAATAACATTATTTTAAAAAGTGATTTGAAACATATTTTTATGTGTATTTATCTACGGTACCAGACAAGGTCACCATTTCAAAATCCATATCTTCGACAAAGCCATATTATGGAAAAAGACTATATCAATCTTTATTTATGCTTTATTAATAAACATAATAGATATAAGTATTCAATTTTGTGGTTGAGATTATAATAGAAAATTTCCTGTAACTATCATTTGTTTTAAACGGCTTTTGTTAATTACATCGTAATTAGATTGTAATTAGTGTGAAACGATGTAATTTATTAAAACTCCCTGGAATTATAAACAAAAGCAGTATTAATTATGCTTGTAAAGATATATCAAATCATTATAGGGCACATATATAGGGACTCATGAGGTAAAAGTGTGGAGTATTAAAAAAAACCTCCGTGTGTGATAAAAGAGGGAACGCTTAGTTTCACCTAAGTTACGTATATAAATATAATTTTTTATTGCTTGGCCAGCATCTGTGTACTCTGAACATCTACTTTAGTTACATATGTCTCAAAAATATGTATACTCTTTAACTCCTATTTTGTTCTCCTCCGAGTTAGAAATTTGGAAGATTGCTATATTACTTCTGTGAGAGAAGGTCATGGTTTTGAAAAGTTGACCGCTTGTCGTGAACTACGTTGGAACGCTGATAAAATCCAATTTGTCCTAATGGTCTCTGTGAGTGCACGTTTCTTACTGCATGAAAACGTAATTACTGACTAGTTTCTTCGTATGTGGCATCCGGAGAGTATTCAAACAAAGTACATACATAATTATATGTAATGATAAACCTTTTTATGCATGCAATTCTATAAAAATTTCTAATACGTTTTGTAATACTATTTGAGGTTACGTCAATTCTAATGAAACAATTAAATGTGCAAATATTGATAGTCTTAAGAAAATGTATTACGTCTTTGTAACCAATATGTTAGGAATTAATAATTTTTATTCATTAGTCTAAAATACTATCAATAAGTATTACTTATTTTAGTATTACTTACTGTTTCCGTTACTATTAAATTTGAGTGTCTTTTAACAACTGATTGCTTATACTTATCTACCTATGCTACTGCTTAATACATTGTGACAATTTTTTAGGCAGTGTATACTCGGCTCATTATATTTTAATTTATTAACAATGCATTTGTACTGTGCCAAAATTATGTCCGCGTGAATAAGCGAATAAAACATTTTAAAGAAATATGTATGTTTTATGTTTGTCTTTTTGGTTGCGATTAATTTACTTCTATCCTGTGAGATAAGTACACAGAGAGTAACGTGTAGCATGTATCTTGATTTATTTGATGTTTTGTTGCTACTCATAAAAAGCAATACATTGCACGTTGGTCACTTGGATTGAGCCTCATTCAATCTCCAATCTTATCATCTATAATGATAACACGTAAAACATTAATTTTGTGCCTAATGAAAACCGAAAACCAGAGTTATAAAAGCCACACTGTCGTATAGCCATATAGCAGGGAGAAACTCCCGAGCAATTCCCCTTATTACACTCTTATAAAATAATCACTCCCTACTCCTTGGAAACGTTTTTGAATCACAGATAAATAATGAAATCTGAACTCATGACAGAGCATGAACTATTTCTTGGAAAGAAGTACCACATATAATATAGTACCTGAAGTAGGTAGGGACATACTCTGTTGTGGTTATCAATTGATTTATCGAGGTTAGGCGTAAAGTGCCGGCACGGTGATGCGTCTGCAATGCAAAATGCGACTATTTACATTTTTTAAGTTCAAATTTGATATACTCGAATTAACATTAACTAAGGAGAGAGAAGGATCATGGCTCAGAGCCATCCAAAACACTCGAAGAGATCAAGTTTGTGCTTTGTGTAACATGTGTTTTTATTATTTGAAAAAACAGAGGAGACATACATACGAGAGAGCGAGTGCGAAGTGGTCCAGTCTTTTCAGCTATCATATTATGTAGTTTGCCATAAGGACCGCCTATGTAAGTTTATGGATGCTTTTATTATACACTGTATGATTATAATTGAAATAATGATGTGTTCCATATTGCCGATAGGTTAAAATTAAAAATTCTCCCCAAGAACTTATACTTTTTAAATTCACCGTCATCAACAATTCAACCGTTCCTTTGAGTCAGCTCTGATGAAATTATGTTCGGACGCTGCGCTGCGTTGACTCTTGGGAACTTGGGACATTATATTGTGTGAGATAGAGGAATACCTAGTGTGTGTGTGCATACAAAGTATAAGTATAATACAATTTAAGTTGTCTATGGGCTAGTTTAATGGTTCTACATACCAAAGGGATATTGCCCTTCAACCACTTCAACACTGGCACTAGCCACATAGTATATTATGTAAACACCTCACAGTTGGACATACATATGTCTGCCCTGGCCTTTGTTGTTTGTTCATAAAGTAGTCAACGACGACGAGTAGACGAGACTCATATGGACTGCTTGGACTTTACCTTGGACGTGACATGAGCAAAAAGTTTTCATTAGGACACAGAATCACGAAACGAGTTTATTTTGTTTGATAGCTGTAATAAGGCATGGTTGTGGAGCATGAACGACTAGATGAGACCTGGATTAACCATTAAACCCTCAATAAAAAAAAAGTGAAAAAAAAATGGTGATCTTGTGCGTTTGCTTAAATCTAGCTTAATCTTTTACATCGCAATCATTACTCATATTCATAGACAGGAATATTCTTGAAGCATGTGCTTGAAGGTCTATTAAGTATAATAATCTCTCTCTCCTTTTTGTTTTCTCTGATGCTTTGATGTTCATACGGCGGCCTATCAGTCCACTGATTACTCACAAATGGACTGCAAACAAATTCATAAAAGTTCAAAAGTCAGGCTTTAGAATGGTCGAGAGTCGGGGATGATGATGGCAAGTGGAGAGACTCCCTGATATGTATTTACGTATGTCTATTACTATTGACTATTGACACTAAATGAGCTATTATGAGGGAAATCAAGGAGGTAAATCGAATAGAGGCTTAAGTTTTGTGGCTGCGTGGAGTCTCAGGAGCAGTGAGTATAGTAGTATAGTAGATATAGTCATGGAATTATGGTGAGTAGAAAACCCGGCTTTTCTCTCTCCTTCCATTCCATTGTTCTTGGGAGAGAGCCAAGGGAGACATTGAGGGGGAAAATCTTGCAGTATAAGTCAAAAATCATTAATAATTGGAATTGTTGTAAAAGTTCTTCCACAAAGTACAACTATAGTTAGTTGATTCGGACTCGGACGAGGAAAGGACGAAGAAAAAGAATAAGTCGAAGAAGAAAAGGAGAGAGGCAGAGAAAAAAAAATCAAAGTTTTCGTCTCATCGGAGTGCAAAAGGAAACTAAGAGAATGGAAGTCCATAGAAAAACTTATTGTTGGCATCTTGGAACATTTCTTTTCGTGTTCCTTCTTCTGACAATCCGACCGCATAGTTTCGGGGTAGGAGAGAGGATTGTGTCACTGCCAAGAACATTAGGTATTTGCACAATTTTTTTTCCAGCTTCTTCTTCTTCTTCTAACTGCCTTTCCCTGTCTCTCTGTCTATGTATCCCAAACACACAGCCACACAGACATACACACTCTCCCTCCCTCTCTCACCTTATACTCATTTTATACTTGTAAATCATAAAAATATTAATCGTTTCTTGTGGCGTCCAAGAAAGAGCGTCAGGTATAATGTAAGATGGGAAGATGCCCTTTGCAAAAAGGGATGAAACTTGCGCTCCACCTCTCCCCACATTAAGCTTACCTAATCATATTATTTGTATTGAAAATGGAATGAAGATGAGCTGGGAAATTATTGTACAGTTCAAGTTGTAATTCTACAACTCCGGCTCCGGCTCCGGCTCCGACGTTAGACAAGTAATTTGTAATTTAAGGAATAATAGATAATACTCGACCTTTGCAATCGTAATGGTGGACCGTGGAGCTCCGCGCTCTCTCCCCATAGAGCCTCGTTTTTCGGCCTCCACATCCCATCATCCCATCGCCTACATTATCTCCATCTCCTTTACCTTTACCTTCATCTACATTTCTCTCCATCTCTCCCTTCTCTGCCTCTTCTCTCTTGGCAAGTGAATATTTTGTAAATTGTACGACTCCTTCAGCTTTCGTCGTAGATTCATCTTATGCTTTTAGTAGAAGCCGTCTGTATTCTCTATACAGAACAGAAACAGAGATAACCATCCTCTTTTCTCTTGGACTCGAACACAGAAATGTGCAAGTGTGTGTCTGTGTGTGTGTGTGTGTGTTGTGTGAGTGTGTCTATGTACACTTCCGCAATTCTTACCGAATTATCACATTCATTGTTTGCCCAACGCTTTTCTCGTGTCAAGTTCGAGAGTCTCATCAATCTTGACGTACAATTCATAATGCACAGATTATTTACTTGTACTCACTCTCGTGATAGATACTCGCTCACACTCCGCACCACTATTGACTCTGCCTACATTCAATTACAGAGACAGCGACGGACCAGTCCCTCACGGCTACTTATTCCCAGTCAGTCGTCGTCAGTCCACAATGAGTGAGTACTATACACGTACTGGCACTGACTATAGCATAGGTAGGTAATTGTGGTATAATAAATATATATGCACGGTCCTTGTGTAATACGTGGACATTCTATTATGTACTCCAGTCAGTCCATATTACGTCAGACATATTACCGACACGTAGTATGTGGGCTATGTAATGGTAAGGTATAGGTACATAATTCAACTAATGAACAGCATTTACACACCCTCTGATCAAATTCAATGTTCAATGGCTTTCCCACTTTTTTGGATGAGTAGGTAGACATAAGACTTATGCATACACAGATATGATTCCTCATCATCATCCCCATCATCATCATCATCGTCATTATGAGTAGCTTACTTTACTACTTTATACTTATCACTCGAGTCTTTCTCGATCTTGACGGCTCTCGATTGGAATTTTTGTCAATATCTAATCAAGCAAATGCAACGCAAGGCAACGTTCCCAACTGGTCGTCTCCTTCTTTTTAACTCTTCTGACTTTTTGGTGGTTATCTCCATGGTTAATCTTGACTCTGTCTCTCCTGTCTCCTGCTCCTCGATCCGACCACTCGGATTGAAATGGAAACAAAAGCGAGAGGATTAAGATTTCCTTAAGATGTCCAATATAATCATAAGTCTAGAATCTATAGATGCTCCTTCTTGTTCCTTTTGCTAAAGGAGTCTGAATTGGAATGGGAGGAACCCTATTTCTTCCCTTTGTACTTATTTATGCATGCGTTCAGGTAGTCTCTCAAAAGTGTGTAATAACTTTACTTATTCAATTTTTTTACCGTATTCTTTGTATTCTTATTTGTATATTTGTTGTGCTTGTTCGTGTGGGGAGGACGTGAGAGGATTTTGAGGGGGGAGGAGGGGGGAAGGGAAGGATTTTTTTGAAGTTTTAGAACAAATTACAAACGTCAGTCCATGCATTTTTTATTCATCCATAATCCATAATAATATTTAACTTGTTGGACAGAGACAAAAGTGCGGGGAAAATTGGATGGAGAGAGAAATAGGTATATACCTAGGTATACTATACCAATTGATTTTGCCCCTCCATTGTTTCTACGTTCTCCTCCTTTTTTTTTGTCTGCCTTCAGTGTGAAGCTAATAAGTTGCTCTCTGTGGCTCGTTTTGAAATCGACTCAGGATGCGATGGTGATTAGAAGAGCTCTCAACTGCACGTTCTTGAGTTTTACATAATCGTATTGTATTTACTTGAAAGAGAAGTCAAATAAGTTGTTCGTGTTTCATATTGATCAGTTCAGTGTCAAGATTAATACTCATATTTAATATTTTATGCATTTTGCACATAACTGCAAATGACTGGCTGACTCATGATTTTTCCATCGTACACAGGGCGTGTAGGCGGTGAGAATTTTTAATGTAGAGAATTCTTCATAGTAGCTATGGGTACATCAGAAGAGACGACTATACAGAGGCGGACATAGTACAGTACACTGCAAAGGAATGTAAAGCATGTAATATAATCTAAACTTTACACATGAAGAAAACAAGAAAATCTCTTCTGTGCTGTGGCATATTTCATTGGCATGGTGGGTACCGGTACCAGTACCAGTAGGTGTGGGTACGTACGTATACCTATATGTCTTGGCGTTGCTCTAAATTTCTCAATGCAGAACAAAATATCAATACTTGTGTGTTAATTCCTTGCACATACACAAATCAGCTTGTATTACATACAAGTTTCTAAGTATGCGTTTGAGCGTTGATCTAAATCTAACTGTGTATAATATTTTACCTATATATGCACTATTGCCCGGGGCAACTTTTTTTTATATTGAAACGTAGCGGACAAAAGTCAAATGCCAAAAGCATAATAATATATAATAGTATGAGCTATGGGCATTCGATCTCCAATTGGAATGGGAAGTAAAACGAAGGAAAATGAGAATAAAGGTGTAATTAATGGATTTCCTTTTGAATTTCTTATACTCGTTTGTCCTTTGTCATATTTTGTTTCCGTCGCTGTTGGCAGTGCCATTTTGCCCCTTTGTGTACATATTACAGACGTGGTATAGGTCAAGGCAACAGACACATAGGTATGAGTCTACCTGCTTTGCATGGCCCCCATTGGACATTATGTATAGGAACACTGCAATATAACGCAAGTAACTAACTGCACATTTAGAGTTGGCTCTCGGGAAAAAAATAAACTAATGAGCATTCATAAGAAGTCATAAAGTATAATAGTTTATAACATCTACGTTCGAAAAAATATATGTGCATAATACCAAATGAAATGTGTGTCCCTCGAGATTTATGTTATACTACATATAGGTAGGGTGATGCTTGTATACTCAAGCACTTGGTTGTACAAGCTTATATCCTATGATTAGTTAGCTTAGTGTATAGCCGCTTAATGTATGTTCTGCTTTATTTGAGTGTTAAGTCATCCAGTATAAATATTTAAATGGACTGAGCATTCTAAGCAGGACACTAAACTATGTCCACTCTTGTCAATGGTAACCCAGATTCGGGAATATAAAGACACGGATTTCCTCTGTGTGTGGAGAATCACTGTGGAGATCCATTTATAGAGTCAAGACTACCGCCGCGTCTACTTTTTCCGAGGAGACCAATAACCACATCGTGCGGTTATTGAAGAGCAGACAGATTTCCATTCAAAAAACGTTAGTTTTGATCTCTTGAATATTTTCAAGCTATAGATTATCGTGTCATCGGCCCGCCCGCTGAGATATGCAAAAAATTGACACATAATTATAGGTGTAGGTACCTATACCTAGGTACATATTTAAAAAATCTTGCATGGTTACATCAAAATTTCTACCATATTATAGTTCCTTGATTTCCAGAGGTTTGTCACAAAATGAACGGTGAAAATGATGACGAATTGGGATGAAGCTGTGTGGCATATTAGAGGCATAGAGATGAGATGAGAGTCTGTCGGTAGCAAATGTGAGGAAGTGCAGTCCGCAGTTTGCAGTTTTGAGTCCCACACAAAACAACCAGACATATTATGAGTTTATGAGATTAGCTCATGATTATATGTTGAGGAGGATGGCATGGGATGGCGTGAAAGAAGAATCTTAAGCCCGGTGGAGATGTTCTTAAAAGTCCTTAAGGTAGGGCACTTTAAATCCCAAGTGTTGTTCTCACAGCCTAAGTTTTGTTAAATTTAGGTGCAGAATCCAAAAGGATTTGTGTAACGTTGAGCCCGTGTGATCTTGAAACGATTATGAATTCAAGTCAGTAAATAAAAATCCACCTACATTGTGGAGAAACCACTCCTAAACCATGTCATGTCACCTCTCGTCCTCAAGTATGATTGTCTATGGAGTATTATGACCGTGACTGTATGGTAGTGGTAACGAGGGAAGCACGACGACACCACCGCCAAGCCACCACCATGCCACACCGCCACCACCACCACCACCACCATCACTTCACTTTATTATTATGTATCCTCGACAAGATTTTTGAGCAATAATTGTTTGCCGACTTAATTTTTCATTTTATTATCATAGTTTCTGCATTAAGAACTTTATTGTGGTTCTTAATGCTCTCTCCATAAGCCATTTTTAATAGTTTTCTCCTTTGTTGAAAACAACAAGATTTAGGACAAAATCTCTATGCACAGTCCTGTACGAAATTAAATGTTTTTGGTGAACCTCAGGTTATACAAGGTTCAAACACTGTGTACTCATAGCGTACATACCAAGCGCATATACTGCATCCCAAAAGTATACAGGTGTTGAAGTGTAATAAGAAGCTCCTGATCTGATCACATGTTCCCCCCTCTCTCTCATTTCTTCGTGCAATACAAGTCAAGGTTTACCGTCGTAAATTTTTCGCGCTTTGTTAACTTTGAAGCTAAATCATCACACTTGATTTTTTTTTTCTTTACTTCTTTCTCGCTTCTTTCATTTAAATTTTTTTTTTTGTACGTTAAAGTTATTAAATACTCCAAGAAATGGAATGATTGTTTGTGCTACCGGTTAAACATTTACATTAGTACGGTACGTAGTGGAATATTCATGAGCTGTGCAGTTACATTATATAACTTGTCCATGCCCATTAATATTACTGCTAATGGTTCAAGAACCTGATTAAATCAACTTCAAAATATTCTTTCCCTCTAATTTTTCTCTTTCCACTCAATGGCATCATCATCATCCACAGCAGCCCCATCAACATCAACATCATCATCTCAGCGTATCATCATCCCATTCAAACTCGGCTGTTTTGTTCTTTCGTCTCGTCTACTAAAAAAATATGTGAAGAAGGTTCAAACTTTGAGCGCAACGCCAAGAACCGTAAAACAACAGACAATCAAAATGTGTCGTCTCTCTCTCTCTCTCTCTCCACACAAGGAGAATAATTTGAATTCAGTGGTCCTCGCGCAGTCAGTAGCTCAGACTTTGACTTTGACGTTGAGAGCCACACAATCTATAATCAATTAAACTTTTCATCATAATATCAGGGGAAGGTACTTCCCCAATCTACAGCATCACTCGGCAATAATAGGATTTAATGAGTGATTTATTCACTATTAATCATAGATCAAGGAGTTACAAATTAATATGTGTGTACGCTTGAACTTGCGGACGGGCTGCTCCGAGCATTTTTATCAAGGCAGTAGGTAGGTACTTACCTATATATTTATTTATGGAGCCACCTTTCTGTCATAGATATTTATGTATGACATAGTATGCACAGAGAGAGGGCCATGAGCCGAGCCGAAGCGCAGTGTATTCATTTCGCCCAAGTCGTAGTCGCATTCGTAAGTGGTACAGAGTTACAGGTATAGAGCTTACTTATCTGGTGTGTGCCTGTCTGTTCAGCAAAAAAAAAGAAAGAAAAAACTCTGGGAGTAAATATAAATATTGGATAGTAGGTTGCGGTGTAAAAATAAAATAAATATGAACGGTGGTGGTGCTCATCTGTGGTCTCGTAGTATGTATGTAGACGGGGCTATGAGCTCCTGTAATTGCTTTGTGTTACCTATATAAATTTTATTACTTCGGTTAGTGGGTTCGAAATAGAAAAGCTCCTGTAATAGCATATGAAAGTCGTGAAAAACTACAGATGCAGTTATTTTTGCTATGGTGCAATTCACATATAGGTATGTATGGGAGGGGAGACGGGATATAGGTACATTCTATAGAGGATGATCATATGATGAGATGATTCAGTGTTCAGTTGTTCAGTGAATTAGGGATTGGAACGCGGCGCGACGACGTTGTTTCTATTGCTGTTTCTGTTACTCTCTTGCAGTGTGCACTGTTTGAAAGACAAAAAAAAATAGAAGAGCTCGGCGAGCTGTCTCTCTCTCTCCCGTTCAGAGCTATATAGTCAAGTATATAGTGGCACGATTACGAGACAGAGAACTAATTTATATAAGCTCCCTTGTAAAGTTGACGTTCGAGAAGACATACTTTCAATATTTACTCATCTACCGGTTCTTTTCATGTGGACGTTGGATTATTTTTATGATGTCTTCGTGGCTCCCAAATGATATGCAATTCAATATGTAACTTCACAATCCACATCAAGACACACATTGGAATTGGATTTGGTGGTAAATGCAGTAAATTGCCTCAAAAATGAGATTAGAGGATTTTCTCTTGTCTCCCTACCATTACCACTACCACCTATATGCTTCCTCAATCTCAATGTTCAAGGATATGGCTTTAAGGGAGGTATGCAGTATGTACATAGACTGTCAATCCGCTCCGTCTTTGACTCTTCACTCTTCTAATATAGTGTTGTTCTGAGCGTAATGTTTCTCTGGGTCTCGCATTACATTACATATGTACCGTCTCCGTCTCCGTCTCGATCTGTGCGTGGAGGTTGGTTGGTTGGTTGGTCGGTGTTGGTGCGGGGCTATTGGGTTTGGGTTTTTGATGTGGCTCTTTAATTCTTCTTTTTTGTTTTGTTTTATGAAATCGGTACAAGTAGTGAATGACATCCCAGGGAAGGGATGAATTATGATTATTATTTACTTGTCTCTGTGGTTTACGCTCTACCGTAGGTCCTGCCATGTAAATAATCTGAAATAATAATTTTGCCTCGGCGGCCTCAAGCAAAACATTTTGGATTACGGGTGTGTGTATAGGTTGGTCCACTCCGTTCTGTCGTTGTTGTTGTTGTTGTTGTTGTTGTTGTTGTTGTGCTGGCCAGAATACAGATAGGTGGATGGATGATTTTACTAGTTGTTTGCAGATTGTGGAAAATTCATGTAAGTTACGTCGGTGGGAGAGACGAGACCGACAGAGTCCGCACATATACATCTGTATGAAATTACTATGGAGCATCAAAGAATACAAAATACAATGCAATGGAATCAAAGAATGTATGTAGTTTATATTGGACAGAGCGGAATTTATTTCATTTCCACACACACACATATACAAGGTATAGATATAGTTATATAGAGAATACAACAAAAAGGGAGATTGAGTTGAGGTCTAGAAATTGACAGTAAGGCAAGAGGAAGATAGCTACCGCCTCTGACTTTACCATATCAGTAAATGGACGGTTCCGTAATATCTAGAGAGACTGGTTCTTCCCTCCTCTCTGTCTTCTATCTACAATTTAGCAAAAGACTTTTTAGAATTCAGATTCAGACTGAGCGAGTGGACCAGTACCAGTGCCAGTGCCAGAGCCAGAACCAGAACCAGAACCAGAACCAAACATTGAAAATTTTAAGTGAGGAGGCAGGTCTTGGGATCTTCTCATCTCACAGATCTCCTCTCATTCTTGATGCTCTCATCATGCATAATAATATCAGTCATAAGTACTGCGTGGAGGGAACAAAAATGTAATCATTCTCCCTCGATTACGTTCTTCTCCTGCTCTTAATGCTAACAATAAGCTAATCTGATAGACATTACTCCATAATTTACCCGTATGTACATGAGGAGCGGAGACAGTGGGTCTCAACAATAAACGCTGAGAGAGAGAGAGATTTTTTCAAAATTCCCCATGGAAGTACATACATACATATGTACGTACATCCTATCACAGATCCCAGCTGATTTGTGCTTGTCGAGTCCCTTAACTCTTGACATATCTATATACTCCTTGTGACTAGTGAGTTGGACTGTCAAACATCCAAGTTCACACCAAACATTCATTCAAATGTAGAATTCAAAACTAATTTCCAATTCCAACACACTGCCAAGCTCCCAACCATTCTCATTCCCATCCGCCGCATATCCTCATCTGTATGAGTAGGATAGGGCAGGGGAGTAGAGATGTAGACAAGACAAGACTACAAGGAAATCTCCATGTAAACGCGGACGAGTAGTCTTCGCCACATCATCTTTCCAATTCATCCGTCCATCCATCCATCGCTATTGTAGTCCAAGGCAAATACACATATGAGATGGCTCCTCTCCTCGTCCAACAACAAACCAAGTAGCAGTCCGCGTCATGAGAGTCTCACAGAGTCAGAGTCCGCGTCAGCGGAAGATATAGGCAGATGAGCCAGAGGACAGGTTTTCATTTTTCTTCGCATCTCTACGATAATAGTTATTTTGTTCCCGTTCTTATGGCCATGACAAACTGCATACATCTTTCCCTACAGTACTCATCTCATGACTCGTAAGTTGTACGGCGAAGCCATGTCATGTGTTGTATGTGAGAGATTCAGGTGGATTCAGCACTACATTAGGAGGACCAGGACCAGATGTGAGAGATCGAGATGTGATGGGAGAGAGAGAGAGAGAGAGAGAGGCCAGGAGAGTTGAGAGTTGAAGAAAAGTAATTTTCATCTTCGTAATACATCTATTAAGTCAATCACCAAGTCCCGTTGCCTTTCTTTAAATGACCATTGTACGATTAATCCAGCAAAACAACATTTGTCTTCCTCAGTGTTTTTCTTCTCATCATTCCAATTACCCTCTCGCCTCACAGTCTCCCATGTCTCTGTCTACGTTGATTCCCAATATTTGCATAACTCTCAGCACAACTCAGCACCTTCGTAACTTGACTTTACTATGATCTCTTTCTCTTTCTCTCTCTCTCGCTATGTACAGTAAACGCAGAGCTGACCACAACCAACTAAATTGGTTGAGCTCCAATTGAATTGTCTCGATGACTGTATCCACACATGCGAATATATTAAATGCGAAATAATAAATGATATGATTATATAGGATTGCATAACACATTTCTTTTCATTATTTTTATTTTTTTTAATTTTTTTATCATAGATTTAGACGGGGAAAAATCCTACAATGCCAGTTCAACTACTACTAGTTCACCAGGAGTAACCGGCCATTCGGATTATTTGGAGGACAGGGGAGACACGGTCACGGAGGAGGATGTGGACGGGGATGGGATTATTTACTGTGAGGAGAAAACCGTGAGTTTCGATAGAATTGACAAGGATCCCAAGTATGGGAATTTTGTCCTGCCGCAAGTGAGGGCGACTCAAGATGGAACTCGGGTCATCCTCCAATGTCCTCTTGGTGTGAAGAGCGTCGGGGCTGTTTCAATCTATAAAGTCAAACTTCCACCTTTGAAGCCTTCCACGATAAAACCAGAACTGACAGAACAGGACTCACCCGGCTTGACGAGCTTTTGCTCCTTGGATAAAAACTTGACAACTGGGAAATGGAGTCATGTAGTTGGGAATCTGAGTAATTGTCGTGAGCAAGTATGCTTGTTTCCAAATTCTAATTCTACTACATCTTCATTTTATTCAGATACCATATGTGTTTTTTTTTCTTCTTCTTTCTTGTGTGTAGGATTATTTTATTCAGATATAGATAAAATATATACATTGTGTGTACAGACTACTAGACTACTACATTGATGAACTAGTCATATAGCTATGTAGGTACATACATATAGACACTCCCGACATCCCGACCCGTTCTCATGTACCGCGTCCTGTGACGTTTTCCCCCCTCGTCCCATCATCTAATGTCTCTTTCTTCTTGCCTCTTCCGACCTTCCATATTTTATGCACAGTTTTTTTTTATTTCTCCTCGTCTTCTCCTTCTTCTCCTTCTCTAATGTTATGATTATTATTGCTCTGAGGATGTTTAGTGGTTTGCCGCTGATATCTTTATTCTGTGCATACATAAGTTTTTTTTTTCTTATACTGCGCCCACGACCACGACCCATTGATATATTTGCATTGATTAGATATACAGGCAAGTAACCGGCTGGAAGTTCAAACTAAAGATTTTTATGGGAATGCTTAAAACTTTTATTAGTCATCTTTCTTTCCCTCTCTCTCTTCTGTATGTAGCTCTTGCACATTGGTGTGTGTTGTGACTTGGGACTTTTGGTCTTGGGTCTTGGCACACACCATACTTTTGTGTGAGTATTTTGATGACGGATTTAATTATTATCATAATTTTAAAATTAAAATGAAGAAGAAGAAAAAGGAGAAGGAGAAGAAGGGAAAAAAACCGGATTGTGTCTTGGATTGTGCTGCTGTTGTTGTATAGTTGTAGTTTTTTGAAGAATTTGGAACTGTTCTTTTTTTTAGCTTCATAGCGCCGGTGCCGCGGTTCATGATGACGATTATGATTAGACTCAGAAAATGATGAGTATCTACCTACTTATAGTATTAACTTTTTAATAGCCATGTAGCCATGAGAGTCATATCCATCTAGTCATGCTATGACCATGCTATGCTACCGTCTCCCCCATTATACTCTCATTCTGATTTGTTTATGTTCACAAAACGGCTTTGATAAAGTCCAGATGCAGAGTCATTTATCACAGGTCCACGTCCACGTCTCTCAGTCTCTCCATCCCTCTTGACTCCCTGACTTTCTCAGTTTGAGTTTGAGTAATTAAGTTGTAGTGGAAATAATCTCACTTCCCATTTTTAGCTCCGTCCGTACATACATGTAGTTGAGTAGGTAGGTAGGTACATGGTTGGGAACGTTCCTGCTCCTACAAGTGGAGCGGAGGTTGGGTTGGATTTTGGATTTTGGATGGTGGCCTATAAGACTCTGTCACTCTCTTACTATACATAGGTAGGTACTTCCCTACCTACATACATACGTGATATGTAACAACTCTTTTTAAATTTTTCCCAAATGCTAATTTTTTCGTACAGAGTTTTACGCTTGAGCCAGAATGGAAAAAAGTGAAATTTATGCTTCACCTAGACGCAGGGACGTGTAGTAATGGATAAATTAACCACCATGTAAGCAGGACGTTACATGGAGCTTTTACGACATGTTACACTTGTTCTAGTTCTTGCGATGCTCATCATCATCATCATGATCCTTGGCGAAGGAAGAGTGAGGAATTGGAGGAGAGAAAGATGAGCATATATTTTATTGCTACTTCCACTTCCTCCTTCCAGCCCATAATAATACCCATATGTGAATTGAGTGGTAGTTGGATTGTTGGTAGATTGGTAGATTCGTAGATTGGCAGTGCCTACAAAGTATGGGGCAGGAGGGATATTGATGGCTAAACATCGTCCCATCGTACATGATACGAGAGAACAAATGGTGTTTAAGGGAAATTGCTCAGATGTACTCTCATTACATGACAAACAAGAAGATGGGAAGAAAGACGAAAAAACAAGAATGTTTGAAGAATGCTCAATTGAATAGATGAGGATCGAGTTTGGAGGAGAGTGACTTGACTCTGTCTGTCTGTCTGTCTGTTCTGTTCTGTTCTGTTCTGTTCTGTTCTGTTCTGTGGCAGTGGCAGTGGCAGGGCCAGGCTGAGGCTATAGCAGGGCATTCTGTGTCCACATGCTCATGGAATGGGAACTCAATATTATAGATAGGTGGTAGACATTCATGACAATACATGGGAGTACAAAAGAGAGCATGAAGATGAAATTAGCTTGTTTCAACATTGTTGTTGTTGTTGTCTTCCTCATTTAAAAGTTATATAATGTCCATCTCAGAGAGACTCACACTGGGCTCCTTCCGCCTCTTCGATGACCCATTACCCCTTAATAAGTTTCCACTACATTCAGTTTTGAACTGGCTCACTCTGTACTACGTGCTACGTGCATCTTCCTCCTCCTTGTCGCTGTCGTTATTAGTATAATAATGTGAGACATTTTCCCTCCAGATCTGAGGATGAGCCTTATCAGCTTTCCTAAGTGGAGACTCTACGTCGTCACGGATTGATGTGTACATAAAATTTATTATAGCTTGTCTGCTGAGACTATTACCGCGCTCCAATGTTTAATGTTCATAAACTTTGGACGGAGAGATTGGGAAGCACATGTATGTGTTATGTTATATAGAGTGTTGAGGAATTTAAATGAACCTTTTGAGGCCGAGTAACATTCTTATTTGAGTTCGCGGTAAGAAACAAAGTATTTTCTCTCTGTGTGTACATAATTCCATGGTGGATTTTTATTTTATGAACTGTTCACAAAAATGGTGATTACCTACTTACGACTTACGAGGACGGGTGCCGGTGCTGGTGCCGGTGCCGGTGACGACTCACTGACGACTGCCTGACTACATTTTTAGCTTGGACTATTAGTAGGTACACTATATACCGTATATCATTCCATTGTACAGGTATGGGAGGACTTAGGAAAGGAGATGCGGGACATGACGAGTGTGGAGACGATTAACTCACTTAATCTGAAGCAGGCCGTTCCGAAATTTCAAAGACTCCTGCGATACGCTGTCACGGACTACTCGAGTGCGGAGACGCTCGTGGAGAGTGTCAGTCGACTCCTGACCACTACGGAAATTTTTAATGGGCCGGGATTGGAGGCGGAGGGGACGCGGAAGGCATTATTTGAATTAATCGAGTCCTACGCTCAGAATGCTGTTCTCCTGCCCGGTGAAAAAGTCTCCCTGAGCTCGGATGTCATTTCCGTGGAGACGATTGTCTTCCCGAACCGGACTGAGGAGGAACTTCAGGAACTCACGGAAAGCTACTGTTTCAACAATATGCGTCTACCCTTTGAGGCTCTGAGCATGGCGAGACTCACATCTAAGCCGCCGAGAGTACAGCTGATTGCCTACAGCAATGATCTATTCTTCCACTGGGGTCGAGAGAGAACATGGTTGATGGGGAATTCCAGTGACAGCATCTTGGAGGAAGAGTCGGAATTTACGGGGAATTGGCGGGTTCTTAGCATGCACATTGACGGGTCCAAGATTGAAAATCTGACGGAGCCGATCGTCTACACCCTGCCTGTCACTCAGAAAGTGAATAATAGTCAGTGGGTCTGTGTCTTCTGGGATACGGAAGGTTGGCAAAAATATCCTATTACACAAACTATTAAAAAATAGATACAGACTGCATTATATATAGTTGGTTTTACGAGACAGAGTATTTCTAGTGTTTTTTTTTCAGCGTCTGCGCTTCCACTCAATCAGTCGATCTCTCCGTACAGTTCTACATGTCTCTGGATCTCCCAATATCAATACCCGGATACTCATACATAATATGTAGTAGTATATTTGTTGGAGGTTATATTGTGTGCATGTAGTTTTACTGAGGCTGTACCTACTCACTCAAATTTTTTGTTTATGTGTACATGCTATTCATATGCATGTAGGTCCCTATAAGTTCATGAGCATAAATCTTGTCCCGGTATGAGCTCGACGGTGAACTACTACTACTACTACTACTACTACTACCCATCAAATATCAATATATTTTTATTTAACTGTAGCAATAGGAATGATTTAACTGTAAAAGTATGTACTTATGTGCTCACTTTATGATGATTCAAGGTGGTCTGGTTATCATATGGGCATGGAGTGCAGTCCTAGGCTCTGGCATACTTATTGTAAATTTCATGATTCCCACAGATAATCTGTATTTCACATTTCGCATCGCATGTCATTCCAATATTGATTTTTTCCCCCCGTTCTTTCCGCGTTGAAAATGAAATGTTTAAATGGCAACTAACCATGTCTTTTACAGTTGTCATTCCTCTATCATTCCTGCACTGTGTGTGTGTTGGTAGACAAAATATCAGTACCTACCTACACTATAATATTATGCCTTTTTGCGAGTGTCTTATTGAGTCTCGCAGTGCCCTCGGCTCAGGAAAAGAAGTCGTGAATTACAGTTAGTGACTACAGTCATACATACCAGTAGGCATAGGTAGGTACTTGGATTTATTTTATTTTAACTGTTTATGAATATGAGAGAGTGCTCCGCTACTACATGCTCACTCCAAACTTATAACAGCTTAATTTAAACCTGTTTGAATAACTTATGAAATTTAATTAGATCACAAAAATCGATTAATTAAGATTTTTTCTAATTGTTCCTACTGACGTCCTTTAGCTATCTAACCTAAATTAAGTCGTCGCTCCCGGGCAAATTGGATTCAGGTTGACTCATTGTCATCCTTTGGGCATTGCATCCATGGAAGTCCCATTTTAATGTGTCCATGTCCACAGTCCACGATCCATGTCTTTGTTTGGGCAGGACTCCTATACCTGCACATTGACTTGGTAGTAGCACTCATAGGTTTACATATTATGCTCACAATCCCAATCCCTCTGAATATCCAACAAAAAAAAATTGAAAGAGGAAAGAGTGCTAGTAATCACACGCAATGAATTTGCCGTCCGAAAAAAAATTGATGTTCACGACGAGATCGACGAGGACGACGGCGACGACGACGACGACGGCGAGGACGCTGTCTATTATATTATTATATTATGTATTATGCATGGCTGTACATACACGAGTCCTTTGAGTGTCTGAGAGGAGATGGTGGAAAGGAACGGGAAAATTGATAGATTTTTCGTTCTCATGTAATCTCTTATGTGTTCTGTGTGTTGGATGACAGAGCGCAAGTGGTCATCGAGGGGCATGAAAAATATCAGATTACCCAACGGGACTTTACAATGTGAGTCAAGTCATTTGACAGCCTTCTCCGTCCTCCTGGATCCTCTTCCCATGAGTGAAGATCCCCTCAAGAAGAAGCCGGACGATGAGACGGACAATAAGAACTCACCCAGTGCTCCTGTCAGTCAGCTCCATCAAGCCATTCATTCCCATATTCTGTCCATTTTATCATCTGTCGGATCAGCACTCAGCATGACTGGCCTCGCGATAACTGTCCTCACTTTTGCACTTTTTCGGTGAGACATTATGTGAACATAATCGTTTTCTCGCAGTCCCATTATGTATGGTATAATAATTACAGATTAATATGGCTGACTAATTAGTATTCCTTCTCTGTGTGCTCGAGCACCGAGTCATAATTATTTAAGAATCAATTAGGGAAAGAAGGTAAGGTAGGTGTAGATGAGGCAGAGACTGGCAGACGAGCAGACAAGTTACTCTTTTTTTTTTGGTCTCTCTCTCTCTGTGTTTGTTTGCTCAACTGACCCAACAAGTTTGTAAATAACAGCAGGAAGGTTCTACCTCCACATCATTTATAGTATCCTCCTCATGATTAATACACGGACAGTAGGCTTGATTTTTCGCTCTTTTCCTTCATTATGATTCTTGGGCTTTGCTCAGGTCGCCGTTGCCCAGCTGAGTGAGAGAGAGATGCTCACTACCTGGAGAGACTACACTCCATGTCTCATGCCTATTATGTAAGTGTGGGTATAGGCGCGTCCGGACAGTACTCGACTATCTGTATATGTGGAAAAGCGAGTCGGGGAAATAAATTAAGTTGAAAGTTGAAACAACGTACAATATCCGACAATTATCATTATTGATGTTTTTTTTTAGCTGAACAGTTTAAATAGATTTGCCATGTTAAATTAAATAATCAGAGATGAGGAGGAGAGGATTGGATGGAGATTATAATAATTATAAGGAGCGAGAGACTGAGACTGAGAAGACTGACTGACTAGTAGACTCATGTACGGTGTCTACTTAAGGCAAGCTAACTACTAACTATGGAGTATCACAGTCTTTCTCTCTCTCTCTCATCATCCTCTCAATTTCGCAAACAAGTAGTAGGAGCAGAAGAAACAAAAGCAATTTATGATAAGCATACAACTTAAATACCTCCCTTCCATAGTACACACCTTCTACGGCAAACTACAAACTAGACACAATCAGCCGTATATTTCTCATCTGACAGTTTCAGATTACCTAATATTATTATCTTACCTATTACCATTTTTTTTTCTTACCTATATGCAACTGGAATACTTGAAGGAGCCCATTCAAAAGTCATGAACTATTAGTCACCCTCTCATGAGCTAAAAATATATATAAATTTTTTTTCTTTTGGGTACAATTTACTCTGTACACCCTCAATCTCCTTTCCTTGCCATCGCCCAACTATTATAATAATTATTCAATATTTCTTGCAATAATAATCTACACACAGAATTTCCAAGAATTGTCAAAGTATAATAATATGTAGGTAGGTAGGTGGCTTCTACAGTTATTTCTATTCAACGATGCCGATGCCGATATTTCCTATAATTACAGAAGCATAAAATTTGACTATATACTACCAAAAAAAAAAGCGCCAAACGTACACGTAAGGTATACATAGCACCTATGCAATAATACATTATATCTTACGAGCAAAAAATTGCATCTTCCATTGTATCTATTTAACCTCTACATTTCTTCACCTCTCTCTCTCTCTCTCTCTCATTATTATTCTGTCATAATTACAATACAACTTGTCACCACTTGTCACCCTATCGTCTAATTTTTTTTAACGCTAAAACGTTACACACTAAAAGAGACAAATGGAAGACAGGAATAGAATTGACGACGAAAGGTCACCTTCCCCAAGAGCACCATACCTCAATGCGTACAGAACTATGCTGCTATGGAATGCTAAAAAAAAAGTTAACTATGCAGTAAGAACCTACCTACTAAGTACCTACTAAGTAGGTATATTATTATAAGTAGTAAAAAAATTTCCTTATGCCAAAAGGCGTGTAGGTATTTTAAGTTAGTACAATATTTATTTCCTCACTAAATTATTGTAAATAGGATTTTTCATTACTATTACCACCCTGAACTTATCATATTTAATAGTGTAATCTAATATGAATAACTTTGGCAATCTTCTATAACCAGTCACCGCACATAGTACATATCTGTAGTAGGTAGTCCCAGCAGTCTTGTTCCTTTGCTAATGTATTAAGTATTAAGTAAGTGGGACTATACAGAGCAATGGATACATTTCAGAACAAGATAAAGTGTACAGCCGCAGAGCTCTCATAGGCATCAGGAGCAGTGCCATTAACTTCAATTTCCTTGACGTAGAAAATGTATTTGACAGACGCGTGCGTCTCTGTATAATCTATGTATGTACACTTTTGTGAGGATAATATGATGATTGTGGTTTCAAGTTGGATGGATGGATGGATGGGATGTTGGGGTTATGATTATATAGTTTTATATTTGATTTTGATAGATTGATTTTGATAGTTTTTTTCTTTCTCCCCCCCCCCCCCCTGTTCCAAGTTCAAGTATATAATAGCAATATTCAAATGCCCCTGACAGATGAATATTGAATTTTATCACGATTGAATTAAGTGAAGTAATTATAAATGTATATAGGTAGGTAGGTAGGGTGTACTGTCATATTTTTATAATTTTATAAGTCCCATAATGCATTGCCATTTTCATTCATTAGAAATCCAAGAATTATTTATTATTTATTATTTTTTTGGCCTGTGTAAAGATTACATTGCTCCATGCATGGATATCATATCATAATATATTAGATGGATTCTATAAAAGTTGAGTGAAAACAGCAGTTCAATGATTTCCACATCACAGTTCCTTTACTTTGTCCTATTCATATATATAATATATTATGCTCATCTCATGACAGTCATTCTTTAAAAAAAAAATTTTTGACGGAGAGATCATGGCTTCAATTTAAAAGTTGCGTACGTGTACAGCCAAATGAGAAGAATGGGATGAGAGGGGATAGGATATAGGGGAAAGAAAAAAATTATGGAATCAGTCAAATTTCTCTATCCCACTGGGTGTATATGTACATGACCAGTTACGAGACGAAGGATCAATTCTTGCAATTTAATATCAATCAATGTATTGTAAAGGATTATTACAGAATCAAAACGTTTAAAAAAAAGAAGATTTCCAAAGAATTCGTTTCCCAATAATGATAATTATTATTACAGATTCAGTCACAGAATTGTACAGACTCTGCTGAATTATGTTCATGAGAAAATCATGAGGAAAATGATGAGCAATTGAGAAAGTTTTTTTCCATATATACTTATGTATATAGTATTAGACAAAAATTAATGTGACTTCATTTCATCTCTGGCCAAACACAGATATCTTCTTGACTCTCTTTTATTTCTATTTCAACTTTCAATAATGTGACTTACATAATAATATTGCATTTTTATTAGAAAATTAATTCTACATTGTTTTGAGCTATTGAACCTTCCTGACTTTGACTTTATCCGATGAAGGTAGGTTTGTAAAGAGATTTTGATAAAGTGCATTGTAATGGTACCTACCACTTTATTTGCACTTGTATTTTTATTCATAGAATTACTCGGATTTGCAATTTATAGGTATGCACAGAGTGAAAATCTGCAAATGCAATTTCAATACTTAATAGAAGAAACAAAAAAGACAGGGCATGAGAAATATTATATGGATATTGATATGGACGCTATGGCTATGGCTGATGCTGACTACGAGTATTATATTGATATGGGGAAAAAAGAATGAAAAAGATTCTAGAATGAAGAAGTTCATGCTAAATTTGACACTCACGGGCTCTATATGCATGAAGCTCTCTCGCTTCATATTATTGCTTCATCAATTTTATCTTTATCAGTTAGGTGATCGACATCGTAAAAAAAAAACTGAGCACACATAGACTGAATGGAAAGGATTAATGCATGAGGAGAGGTTGAGGCTTTGAGGTTTTAAGGATGATAAAAGTTTAAAGTTGGTATTGGAATTGGAATTTGGAAAATTATAGAGGGATATATGAGTAAGGTACCTTACCTACCTACCTACATGGATGAGTAATGTGATTTTTCATGTGATCTTCTTTACAATATTATGCATTATTATGTATACTCATCCCCAGTCAGTGTCAAATATTTTTAGCTATATCCTATGCGGCTGTGTACAACGTACAAACTCTTTTTCTTTTTTTTTCTCCTTACATAATAGTATTATATAGTTATTAGAGTTCTGCTCGAAAACGAAAAAGGACTCTGTCTGAGAGAGAGAGAGAGCATCTTTTATCTTTTATTTTTATTTGGTTATTGTTGTGGCTGTGGCTCTTGTTGTTGTTGTTTTTTTTTCTGAGTTTGGCAAAGCTAAGCTGAGAGAGAGAGAGAGAGAGCGCGGGGTTTAATAGTAAATTCAAAAAGCAAGTCACTTTATTTATTAGTAAAAAGGAAAAGAGAGGAGGTTGATTACATAGAGTGACGGGAATAGGATAAAAAGTCCAATCTTAATCTTGCCCATATTGAGAAAATGAATAAGATTCTTATCCAAGTACTTAATACTTCTCTCAACCGTTAGATCAATATTCTGGTTCGAAAATCTTGAAAGTCTCCCAGTCTGCCAGGCCATATGCCATGCCAGGCCACATAAAGTCTAGAGTCTCGGTGGGTCGAACCGTCGAAGGAAACTCGATACTCTCTCTCTCTCTCTCTCTCTTAATTAAGTGAGATTCTTTTGGCCGTTCTTTCCTCCTTTTTTTCTTCTTCTTCTTCTCTATTCTCCCGTCTATTTTTCTGCACAGATACCTAGTAGGAGTAGGTTGTAAGATTACTGTGTATGATTCGTGTTTAGCCCTATGTAGTCTGTGGGATAATGGCGGGGAGAGGAGAGGAGACAGAGAGCTGAGCTTCAGTCTTAATTATTACATTTCTATTCACTGATCATGGATCATATTGTCTGAGCTTTAGAGTATAAAAATTCTATTAAATTTTACTTAATCTTAATTGTAAAAGGAGAACATGGACGGGCTTCCTAAGCCTAACTAACATTTATTGTTCCATGACAAAAGACATGCTGAGAGAGTCTCTCCTTGCGGCCATTCCATGGTCAATATACTTCTTCCATCTCCTTCACATCTTCTTCTTCCCAAACGGAATTCGAATGTAGGTAACTGTGCTCCACTCGACCAGTCTCTCTTTTCCCATCTGCGAATCTACATAGCTCCAATGATGTGATGCAGGTGAGGTAGGTATAGGTACCTCTCCTCTGCCTGTGTCTGTACAGTTCTGCAAGGAGGAATGTGTGAGAGAGTGTGAGGCCGAGTGCAACTTTAGGCTGGGAGATGAGGATGAGGCATGTCCAGTCGAATCAGTACCGTTCAGTTTCCGTCCATTGCATGATCCGAAGAAATGATGAGAGAGTTTTTCTTCTTCTTCTTCTTCTTTTTCTGACTCTGACTCGACTTCGACTTTGACTTGAGAGAGCGAGGGAGTTCGCGTGTAGTATGGAGAGTCAGAGCCAAAGGTATATAGAGATCCTACAGACAATGTCAGATCATATTAGTTCTCTCTTGTTCTCAGTTCCTATATATGCGAGTGAACAATATGCACTGATGGAGGGTTACGTAGTGGGTTACGTTTCATGTATGTACAGGGATAAGTAGACGGGGCTATTACGTAGGTATATCTATAGGTCTACGGCGGTAGTTTCATTTGTCGCCTACAGGAAAGAATTAGAGAAAAATAAATACTGAACGGTTTAGACGGAGCATGTTACCTTATGAGTCTCGTCGACTCAGCGAGACTGTACAGTTTCTGTCTATACAGTTCCTCTCTCCAAGTAAATTTAAACTGCTTTTTAATTCTTTTATCTTTTTTCCCCCGACGGAGCAGAGAGAGAGAGAGAGAGGAGACTTATGAGAGTGTGTAATAAATATCCCATATGATAATAATAATTGTACAATGGGGAATTCATATGATGTCTCTATACTATATACACGCTACAGAGTCTCTCCTCCCTGACGCTGATCCCATGATGACCGGGACCGGTGGATAATAGAAAATAAAATAATAACAATAATAATAATGATAGAGAAAAAAAAATGATTTGATAAATATGTTTTACTCACGTCTGAACATTTAAACTTACATTGTGTGTCGTAATTTACATGAAACAGGTGCCTGAGGAAAGAGAGATCAAATCGGATCCTTTTGAATCTGAGTGTGTCCCTCTTTTTCCTTCATCTCATGTCATTGGTAAGTGAGAGAAATTTGTGGAGTAATGAATGTCTCATCCCGTCCCTCCTATTACATTACTTACTATTGAGCTCGATCAGTTGGATGCTCGTCGAGGCACTCCACATGCACAACTTGCTGATATCCGTGTTCGTTCAACCTCAGTCTAGGTTTCTCACCAAGAGATCTATCTGTGCTTGGGGTAATCTCATATTTAATTTAAACCTGAATCTTCCTATCTATATATATATATATTCTCTCTCTCTCCCTTGAATATTCAATGCTCAATGTATTGTTTGAAATCCTCTTGCTCCTACATGGAGTCTCTTCCCATTTATCTCATCTATGTTTCTATGTACATATGTATAATCTTGAACAACTGAATATTTCCTATATTTGCATTTCCATCCCGTCTCCTTCCCCTCCTCCGTCTTACTTTTAGTCTTATTGTACTCAACAACTCTATATACTCAACTACTACTCACTCTCGTCTTTGGCTTTGGCTTTGGCTTTGGCTTTGGCTTTGGATTGAGCTTTTTTATTTTTGTAGTTTTGCAGTTTGAGCGTAAAGAGTATTATCTATCTGACATCTTTCCCGACTTTTCAGTCAAAGGTAAAGTTTCTTTCTCACAAAAATCCTAGATGTATGGAAGGAAGGTAACAAGGCTGTATATGCTTATGTAGGTATAGTCAGGACTAAGGATGGTCTATAATTATACGTAGAAAGTAGAAATAGAAGAAGAAGAAGTAGAAGATACTCTGCACCTCCCGACCTCACACTCCAATGCTCTGTACTCCGTACTTATGTACCTACTGTACTGCACTGTACTGACACTGACTGAACAACTGAGTCAAGCCATGCATAGAGCACATACAGAGAGAGAGAGAGAGGCGAGTAGAACATATGGCACAGAAATATCAGGGCAGGATATTATTTGGTTATTTATCTAACTAGCTAGTTGTTTCTTGCTTGGGAATTTCTGCTTGTAGCTATGAGTGAGTGGTTTATATTTGAACAGGGAGAGAAGAAGAAGAAGAAGTCAAAGAGGAGAAGAGGAAAAAAGTCTCGGGAGACGAACGAGAAATCGTGAATGTGATAGTTCACGTATAAAGGTGAGCGCGAAGTTGAGAGGAAGCGTGATGTAAGTTAGTGCACAAAAGTCTTATTTCACGGCACTTTGCGACAGTCTATCTCTCTCCCTCTCTCTCTCCCCTCTTCACTCTCAAGTCCACCTGAGCTTTCAAAGAACAGCTCAGACACTTGAGATTTATAATACATTAGATATAGTCAAGGAAGAAGGAGGCTGTTGTACAACTGTATAGAGGTTTAGACTCTCTGTATATAGACATGTCTATGAATAATACGGACGGTGTTTGGTTTTGGTTTTGGTTTTGGTATTCGGGTTTTTTTTTTCTTCAGAGTTTATTTGTATAATCAGATGCCTTCATGTAATTATATGCACCATCCTGTGTAGTAGTAGTGTAGTGTGGTGTGGCATTGTAGAAGACGTCCCCGTCAGTTCGTCCGTCCGTCCGTCCGTCCGTCCGTCCGTCCGCCCGTCTGTCTATCTCACTGTTGTGTGTGTTGATGAGACGTGCGAATTATTCGCACCGTTTCACAATAATTTACTTACTCAAAAAAAAAGAAAAAAGATGGTCATACTGTGATACAAGGAGATTTCTGTCAGATGAGAGCCATCCATACAATTATATAGAGAATGAAACAGAGCCCGATCCTCGAGTCTCAAAAATGAATGGATGTGTTTAGTGGGGTCATTAGCTGAGTAAATGTTCTATGGAAATTATTATCCAATTCTGTCAGATTTTACACGTAATCCCGTAGAGGTTAGCCGATGAACAATTAAAATGGTCAAAAAACGTTGAGAAGATTCCATGCTATCATACCCAGAGACAGAAGACAGGACAGAGCGGAGTAGGTATTATGCCATTATATATATCAGTATATACTAGAGATGAGTCTGCGGGATAAGAGACTATGGTGGAGCATATATACTCCTGCTATGCTGATGCATGCTATGCTGTAATGAGGAGGAAGAATACACCGGCCAGGACAGGACAGCGAGAGAGAGACAGAACAAATAACAATGAAAATTTGTCTTGTAATAAATAACAGAGATTGTTGTGAAGGGCGGCTAGAATACAATTTAAAGAGAAACAGGTAGATATAAACTGAATCCCGTTTAATGCACGAGAAAAATATCTGTTATCGTCGAACCATATTCCCTATCCATAGCCATGCTTTGAGGATCTACAGTAAAAGAATAGGTCTCTCTGTCTAGGTAGGTACATACATACACACTTTGTACTCGCACACACTATATGTATAGCTAGGTACCACATACATTTTGATATTAAGCCAGACATTGTTGATACACTCATTCAAGTGAACAAACAACTTCATATAGGATTGATTCATGCTGAGCTCAAGTGAATCCCTAACTACATATTTGTACTCTAAGACACAGTCATGGCAACCTTTAGCCATTTCGTGTCTTAATTTACTTTGGAAAATGGGGGGACAGAGATTTATTTTTACATTAAAATATGTAACAGCTTATATTGCAAAAAGAAACCCACGAACAAAACAAAAATTCGTACTATGATGTCTTAGTTTCAATGCAGCAGTGTCTTCAAATTTCATGCACCTTTTCCCGTTCCGCCTTTTTATCCCTTTCATGGTAGATTTAAATTTTACAATTCAATGGACTATAGGAAATCTATAGAATTTTTGCAAACTTCAAAATTCTTTGTGTGTGTGTGTGTGTGTGTCTCCTTTGACAAAGACAATATAAGTACAGTACGGAGTATTGGATATTGAATATTGGCTATTGAGTATTGAGTATTGAGGACTGCGAGCACTGTGTGGATTTCAATTGAAAGAGGTAAAAAAAAATATTTTTGTGCAGTGGTGAAACAATTGAAAATTGATTTGAATATATGTTGATTCGGATCATGGAGAGCGTTAGGTGGAATGAATAATCGTGATGAAATTATTGATGAATTGAATTGTTAAGAATTTGTAAATTATCTTTGATTTTCTGATAAGAGCTTATTTAATTCGGAGGGATATAATATTCGAGTGGAGTTGATATGTACGCGGGCCAGGATGCCCAGAGTACGCAGAGTGGAGAGTTTGAAATTTGAATTGAGGGAAGTGAGGATCTCGTCCAGGGAGGGAGATAGTGCAGGAAAGATATATTATATTTGATCTCTAGATAAATTTTCTTGATTTTCTTACATATGTTTTTTTCTCTTATTATTTTTATTATTATTTAATACGACCAGCATGAGGGAAGAGATGTACATAATATCATGTGCCCTCATGCAAAATTCAAAAATCCAAATCCAAAGGTCAAATAATTTTTTGGGGTAAATCGTCAATGCAGCTGAGAAGGACGGACGATTTGGATGAGTACAATGGAATGATCTGATATAATGATAGCGCTGGCAGCAGGTCCTCCGTGTATGTTTGTTTGTTTGAATAGTATCTGTGTATAGTCACCTGCCTGTGTGTACAAGTGCCCGTGGGATGTGGGATCATGTGTCTGTTCTGTGTGTGTGTGTGTGTGACCTATGTGAGCTCGTCTTTTATCATTTGATGGAGATTGACTTTTTGGTTGAGTGGACATGACTCATGACTCTAATTGTCTCAGGGATTCCACTGGTGGTCGTGACAATCTGTGTCTGCTTGGATCCGGAAGTGTACAAGGCAGGGCGAGGGGAATGGTGTATAATGGCAGCTCATTTGAATCCAATCATGTACTACATTTCATATCTGGGCCCAGCTGCTCTCATGCTCCTCATCAATGCCTTTGTTTTCGTTCGAATTCTTCGTGTCCTGTGTGAGCAAGGTGCTAATGTGAGGAAACAATCTAAGATCGTCACACCCGACATCAAGTGGGCCGGGGCCGGTGCCGGTGCCGGGGCCGGTGTCGGAGCCGGTGGTGGTGGCTCAAGTAAACTTGACTGGAAGTCAATCAAGTCGACAGCCTTTCTCAAGATCTCTCCTACACAAGTCAAAGGAGCTGTAACGGTGATGGTCTTACTCGGAGTAGGATGGACTTTAGGCTTCCTCGCCATTGGACCATTCCAGCTCGTCTTCCGCTACCTCTTCACTCTCTGCAATGCGGGTCAAGGGCTATTCATTTTCCTCTTCCGAGTCCTCCTGCACCCACAGGCATGTCAAAAGTCCGAGAGTCAGAACATGAATTAATCTTTGAACCAATGTTTTGTAATCCTTCTTTTATTACCATTTTATTCCTATATTCCCTCTTAGGACAGACAATAGTGTAGGGTGCCCACGCTTTTGGGTTCACGTAGTACTTTTTCATGTTTCTCGGTCCCGTACCACTGTAAAAATCCAAAAAGTTCAAGTGTACAACATGAAGAACATCTCTATATGCCTCCTCATATATTTTCTATTGTGACATCTCACGTCCGCCCGTCCCGCTCATAATAAATACCAAATGTCAAATTCTACTCACTCGACCAATCTTAGATATTTTAGAGAGGGGCCCATTAAAAAATTATACAGACTTGACAAAAAGTGAGATGACCAAATAAGGCTCTGAATTAAAGTCACATTTGATAATGAATGACCGTGTACATGTAGAGAGCGTACACAGAGTTTCTCGGAGAGAGCATAGATAGACAAGGAAGAGCGGATAAGGCTTGGGATGAGGTGTCATATACTTGTAAAATTAGATGGCAACGTGTATCTCTTCTTCCCTTTGTTTTCCAAATCCAAATGCCAAACAAAAGTAAGCATGGTACACAGTGCATAGTAAACAACCTTTCTTCTCACAGATTTTTGAGCACAAGCAATTCCGCGCAGAGATTCTCTTTAAGTGCTTTCCTGTCATCAGGGATGAATTGTGGTTTTGAGGAAAAATTATGAGGAGGCTGTATAATATAAAATATGTATAGGAAACAGACGAAGTACTTGTTGGGATTTTTGGGATGATGCGATAACCTATGTATCTCATGTCTGTGAAAATGTGTATAGGCAAGCCGAACCTGGAGAAAGGCGATCATGAAGGGCTTCTCCTTGGACTCTGACTTTGCAAGCATCGTTTCCTCATCTCGAAAGAGTCAGGGCAGTCCATCATGCTCCTCCACACCCACGTCCTTCATCTCTCCGTCAAGCTCAGTCACCAATACATTGACTCGCTCTGACCCCATGTCATCCAAATTAGCCAAGACGCTCGCTGCGTTCCTCAATGCCTCCCAACAACAGTCACTACAGTCCGCTGAGGGGACGGATGGGAAAGCCTCAATACTCGACTAAACTTGCATGGGACCGGTATATGCGGTAGCACTATACCCATATAGATGCAAACTACAGACGAGAAGACGAAGATGATTTTTTTTATGTCAAACGAAACTTTTTCGGGATTTTCAGATATGTCAACGACGGAGGAAAAATCAAAATAGATCATTTGACATGATCCCTATGATTATATGATTATTATTTCTAGTATTTCTATGAAGCCAAATAAAAACCAGAGTTTTTGTTTTTCTCGGCCTATCTATAAATGTATTAAATTGACTGTCGCCTATATCTATAGTACCTACCTAGGTACCTATAGTAGACATTATATGAGTAGAGCCCTCTCGCTCCGCGTTCGGACATAAGATTTCTTCGTCTTCTTTCTTTCCAATGTTATAACATTCCGGCTGTGTGCCTCGTCTTGGCTTCCCATATTTAAATATTTTATGACAATGTAACAATTTGGAATGATGTAATGTGAGTATATTTCCTTTTTCTGATGTGTACATGTCAAGTAATCCCATTTCCACTTCCACCCTCTTCACAGTATCAGACAATTTGAATAAGAATACACATTTCACTTGTCACTTCTTTATTGCCTCACACACCGTGGTATGTTGAAATGTCTGACACCGTTGTCATTAATATTCATGACCTTTTTTCCCACTTATGTAACGAGTGTCTATGCTATGCTATGGAATGGAATGGCATGGCATGGTATGAGGCATGAGGCATGAGGTATGGTGAAGTGTATGGAGGTGCAGTTGCTTGTAAACTATAAATGCAATGCAATTCTATGTAAGTTATAGGACTTGATCGTATTATTGTGTCTATTTTGTGGAGCGAAGAATATAAAAAAAAATAAATTTCAAAAAATACTATGTATACCTAACCTTACAACCTTATGCACTACTACTAATACTACTACTACTACTACTCCTTAATGTAACATGCGTCATTCATCCTCCACAAGTTCAATGTCTCTCTCAAGCCTCTTTCCCTGCAGTAACTGATAAGGACGAGGATGACTCCGATATGACTGCGATAGAGGACTTGACGGCTTCGGCTACGGTACATACCTATGTAATGGGGAGAGTCGTATATAATTATATTAGTAGTGTGTGCATTGTCATAAAGTTAGAAAATTCTAAAGCTAATGAGAAACTGTATATATATATATATATATCTGCATTATAGCTTTTACTTTTTATCCTCATTCTCTCACATGATAGGAGGTTTAACTATGCACTTATAGGTGTATGTATCCCCATATATGAAGTGTACATTATTGCATTGTACTGCTCTTCGCTTCATCCCACAAGGAATAAGAATAAGGAATAGGGCAAGTTTACACGTCATAAAAATCCATGGAGTTAATCTACAAGTAGAGTTGTCATTAGAATTAAATTTGTGGACGAGGAGCTACTTACAAATACGGTCTCATCTCATTAGGAGCGTAACCCCCGTGGATCTCCAGGGAGTATACAGATCATTTCTTCCCAGTCCATGAGCTCACTCGTTTCGTGGAGCATTATTCCAAATTCCAATATCCAATTTTGTGTGCATACAAATCCATAATTATGATCGACAATGAATGACTTTAAAATGAGGTGAGGGTGAACAGCCCAGTGAGCAGCTATAGAGAGTCAGAGAGGCCGTAGAATGTGCAATATGTCAGTTCCCTCTTTTAACTTCCATTTGGAACTTCCAGCAGTTCATTTCCACAAAGAATGTCTCACTGTTTAAATTACGTTATATAGCTATACGTATAGTATTTCCATAAAATTGTATGAAGTATTCAATGAGGAGATCCAACACAGTTTTGCAGTATGCAAGAATGCAAGTATTATGAGATGGGGATAGAGATGGTAGACGTAGATAAATATATTATTATGTATAGTGAGAACAGTAATGTAATGACCCTAATGATAATGATGGTGATAATGCTATACACACAGTAATCCTGGGGTCTCCTCCCCCTCTCTCCAACACACATTGAGTATTGTCATATGTTAAAAATACAAAAAAAATCGTTTTTATTATTATTATTCCTTGGTTAAAATCCACACATTCTCACAAAATACAAAGAAACAATAAATTAATAAACAAATATACACCACACTTAATAAATATTATATCAACGATTCTATTGTATTCATTATTATTATTAATAGTACATTGAGTAACATAACAGTTATAACAGTTATAAATAATATATTTTTAATTTAACAAACAAATAAATATATGTAATTATTATATTAGATATATGTTTTTTTTCTCCTATTCATTCATGTATGTAATGTGTAATTATATTCGTGTACAAAGTCAGACCATTGTGAAACAATTCTATTTTAAGTATATATATATATGTAATATATAGTAATCCATATGTAATTAATTGTCTATGTATCAACAATAAAACATATATATATGTGTAATGTATACTGTATAAAGTCACCTAATCGTAATTGTAATCGTAAAATTACTAATATATAATACGTACGTCCAGTTTTTTCCCCCCCAGTTGTGAATTATTTAAATACTTGACTTCTCTCTCTCTCTCTCTTTCTCTCAATATCTTTCGTTCACTATAACATATTACCGTCGCGGGAATTAAATTACTAGTTATCTTTTCTCACTCACTCACACTACACGATAATTATTAAGGTACACAGAGCGCAACATCACATCAGTACAAATAAATAGTGGTTGGGGAGTTTTGGAGTCATGCAAATTATCTGAGCGTTCATCGTCAGTCGTAAAAAAAACATATATACATAAGGAGGTATATCTGTGAGAGAGAATCAGGAATACTTGAGATACCTTCGACTCAAAAAAAAAATAATAACGTGTGCATGTGGATGTACGGACGTTATTTGACATGAAAAGCGTACAAAAACTGTATATAGTAGAGAAAAAAAATATTACCAGTATTATTACTTCATTACTGTTACAAAATACCTGACGACATGACACACCATACTACATACTACCTCTGACGCTGAGTCTGTCTGGCTGGCTATCAGTATTATGCTTCGTTTTTGGTTTTGGCAAAGAGTATATAGGGGATAAAAAAAAATTAATTCATAAATATTCGTAAAGGCATTTAGAGCTGGATTTTTTCTTCTTTTTTTTTTGACTTTGCTCGCAGGGCTTTGAATTGAAAATGGATGTGGAATGAAGGGAGAGGAAAGATATAGAATAAAAAAATGGTATAATAATATTGGAGAAGCCATTATGGAAATGGAAACGAAAAGGTCAGGCGGAGTGAGACCAGAGACCAGAGACCAGAGCAGGCCAGCAGACTTCGAGTGAGTAAAGTTTTATGTACTATGATAGAGTCAAACACCGCCAGTGATTTCCTTCCTTTCTCCCATATGTAGGCAGTAGCTATTCTACCTTCTCAAAGGCTTTTTGACGCAGAACAGGAGCAATTATTATTACAATAATAATAATAACAACAACAATGGTAATACTAATGCCAACAATTTACTCGAGACAAATACGATGGTGGTGAAAATAAAGGATAGAGAGACGAGGGAAAAAAAACAATTGACGAGGGCAACCCTTGAGCTCCAACGCTTATCAACTATCAGGTCTTTAAGTCCCACACTAATCGTAATCGTATCGTTAAGCATTCACAATTATTATTATTATTTCCAAGTTATTACAATTGGAGACAACAAGAGTTGACTTCCCTCCTCGTCTTTTACTTCTTCGTCGTCGTCTCTCTCTCTCTCTCATTGTCAGTCTCTAGTTTTGTTTTTATGTGTATAATAATATTACATGAGAATAATATTATTATGCTTATTGTTGACTCTGCTCTGTTCTGCATAGAGAACTGAGGGAAGGAGGAAAGCAATGGCTGGGGCTGGATGCAGGTCCTACGTCTAGTTTGTTGTGCACTGTGCTTACACAATACATAACTAATTGTAAGTAGGTAGTTTCAGTTCATGTGTCTCTCACGGAGTATCTCAACATGTATCTCTCTCACTCGGACGTTCGTTCACAGTCACCTCATCCATAATATCCATCCGTATAGTTTGACTATACTACCTATATCTCTATATACTACTGTTTTGCCTCATACACGAAACACGTGTGTTCGCTCCACGATGATATGATGGTATGGCCTCGTACACTCGGGTTCGGATTGGAATTGGAATGAAGGAATATTTAATTGTACGGTTCGAGCTTCGAGGTAAAGTAATGGTAAATGTTTGGATTTGGAGATACGGGTAAAAGTATGAAATAATTGATACTGTGTATACCTTGGAGGATGTCTCATCCAAACAATCAAATCATTTTTTTTTTGCATTTTTTTTTCCTATTTGAATGCTCCTCTCTCCGGTCTTATATGTATGTAGTATGTAGTATGTAGTATGTGCAGTACACCTATGCCTATACCTATACCTACCGCTCCCTACACACTGTGTGTAGGCACCTAACCTACGAACCACCACTCGTATAGGATCGTCAAGTACAGGTAAAGAGGAAATGAGACGTCGACGTCTAGAATTGCAAGTGATGGTTAACGCCGAGATAATTTGTGTACCCACTTTGCATTGAAAATCACATTGGCAAGAAGCAGTGTCTGTTGTCGTCTTTAGAGAATATCTTTCTGTCTGTCTGTGTGTGTGTGTGTGTGTGTAGGCATGCTATTACAAAGTCAGTCTGCTTCTTTTTCTTCTTCATAATAATGAATTAGTATTGTTAGCATTTATACGAGGAGAGTGGAGGGAGCGGAGTGGGGACTATACAGTCACAGACGTCTAATTGTTGTGTGTTGTAATCTGCACTGGTACTGGTACTGGTACTGATACTGCGGTGCTATGGTGCAAGTAGCTACCTACTTGAAAACGATGGGGAGAGAGTGTACGTATGTACCTAATGTATGCGTGGTTGTGTGCGTCTTTCGTTATGTAGGTACCAGGTACTTAGCAGGAATCTATGAACCGTCAGTCGTCGTCACCTTAATAACTGTAGTAATCATATATTTGATATAATAGATTTTTTTTCTATCTCTCTATCTCTCTTTCAACTCGAGTATCGAGTAATTACATACTAAACTCTTATATCATTTAAATACATTATATATCTAATCTATGTATCTATATTGCACTTTAGAGCAATGACACAGGGTTACCATCTAATTCATTTCATTTATTCAATCTCACTGGAGAGACTATTATATATGTATATACATACGGAAAAACCTAGAACCCACTATTCATCTAACTGCCACTATGTCGTCACTATGTGGACTGGGAAGTCAGGCCATAGGGAATCAAAAGGGCCAGAGCATCCAAAAAGCTGTGTCGAGTTAGAGAAACAAGGAGGATTGTTGTAACAATTGACTCAAATGATGGAGACGTGAGGGTTACACACGTAGGTAGGTACGTAGGTAGGTAGGATGGTAGGTTTGGGTATTCAGGTGTAGACACAAGACACACAGTATACTACAATGTGAGTGAGTTTGAATTTGAGTTTGAGTTTAAAGACGATGAGCCTGGGTTTTATTTCAATTTCAACTATAGGAAAGTTTTTTTTTCTGAGAGAGAGAAACCGGTTCCTCAAAACACTGTTCATTCTCGTCTCCAGACCATGACCTTCTTTAGTGTTTGTCTTTTTGAGTACGACGACGAGGACGACGACGACGAAACTATATTCCCAAGTCATCCATTTGTCTTTTCATTAAGACTTCCGAATAAAAATTTTGGACGTCATTCCAAGTGCTTTCTTCAAGTTATTTCAATGCACACTTTAGTTTACACTATTATTTTATTTTTTTCTTACAGATTTATAATTTCTTACACTTATCGTTAGTTTAGGTCGACGCATCTCCATATACTTCCCTAATCACTTCCACAACCCTCTCATCGCTTGCTGCTCTTAATTTTGCTTTAAAAAAAATCTCAAATAAAATCAAGCAAAAGAATCCATGCAGAAATTTTGAAAATATCGCACAGTATCTATATGGTGGCAATATTATATAGGAGTATATTGAAGCGATGGGTGGATTGGAGATGGGATGAGAGCCAATGTATAAAGGTACGAATACCTATATGAATGTAGGTAGGTAAGGTATAGTAGAGGCAACCGAAAGTGAAGGCTAGCAAGGATAAATTTTACATGCAAACAAATGG